>JAVLUE010000399.1:0-20001 GCA_034190945.1 Octodonta nipae | reverse complement strand
TGTTGATGTTTTCACACTAAATGTATAAAAGGTTTATGATCAAAAATATGAAATAAGCATTTTCTACAAGTTTAATGCCCTGACAATATATTGTACTGCATTTAAAAGTATATCAAAATCATTCAAGATAATGGTTATTTTTGGATGCAGTTATTTTTTCTTTTCTCTCTTGAGCAGAACTTACTTTAGTTCATAATTCAAAACTCTCTTTTCAAGATTTTAGTCTTTTGTAAGCATGATGATATAAATTATCACTATCATATTCAGTTATATTCTACCATTATTTCATTGTGCAGCCTTCCTTACATATCTGTTATTATCCTCATATTTTAATCAGATATTAGAGCTTTTCTTTGGTCTTTTCACACCCTGAGATATTACTCAGTGATTTTTGCTGTCCATCTGTTGTCATTTTGTCAATTTATTTCTGGCAGTGCTGGTAGTAATACTCAGTAGTGAAATGACCCAAATATATATACCTATGATACCATCTTTTACAGATTTTTCAATCCATTGAACGCAAGACAATATATTGTTTCTAGTCAAAAACCTTCATCAGTTTTAATATGCATTCTTAAAATTTTAGGGTTATCCTAATCCTTATTCTATCCTATAATGGTTGTTGCCTTAATTTTAAATTTTAGAACTGCCGTTTTTTATAGTTTTTTTACCATTGACAACAGTACGTGACATAGTCCCCGAAACGTTTGGAAATATACAGTAATTTAGTGAATTGTGGTGTTATTTCCCAAAAGTGCTTAAACATTGTTAAAATAATGGGTCGAATTCGTCGTTATTTCTATAGATTTTTTAATCAAAACAAATATGCACTTCTAAGAATTCATTATTAGCATTCCATTTGCCTAAATATCTTATTGTACAATCTATTTCTAAGTATCTAGTTGAAAATTTACAAAAACTGATCATAACGTTTTGATAGTGAAACAACTCCTAGTTTTAATGCATTTGCTTGACATGCTGCAATAAAAGTTTAGATTTACATAATTAATGCAATACAAATATATTATATGACTAACTTCTTCTCTCATGCTAACACAGCTTTCAATTTTAAATTAAAGCATAATTAATATTCACAATTTGTCTGAAGGTGCAGTCTTGGATGAAGGGGTACTTTAAGCAGCAAAAATTAAATAATAAATCCTTGTGGTGACATGCAAATTGTAATTATCAGTTAAATCCCTACTCACTTTTTAAATTCCTTTGGCTTATTTCGAATTTCTTGAATACAGTGTTCCCATTGCTCTAACTCATTTTTTATTTTTTGAACATATTCTGGTGGATATTTTGAGTCGCGTTCCAATTTGGACTGATACGACTCAATTCCTGAATTTTCAGATTCAAAATCAAATAAAGATCTTCGACGATTTTCTTTACGTAATTCCATTTTAATAAAATTGCTAACTAGGAGCTAAAGCTGTAGTTTGGTGTTTACAAAAATTACCATGGTAACTTTCTTCCTAAATTCGTTTTAAAACTTTTAAAATAGCCAGAAAAGTTTATAGGAAATTAAATCAAATCACTCTTGTACAAATCCGTTATTTATATTTTTAAATTTTGTACTATAGTGATTAAATTGTTTGGTTATATATACGTCATGTCATAGTCAGACTTAATTTCCAAATCACAAACATACACGAAGCATAAAGTTTCTAGCCATAGAGTTCGAGTGTTGCAGGCCAAAATCATGTGTATAGACTTTTTAAGACTACTTATGCGCAAGCGCCTGAGGCTTTTAGAGCCTGTACCTTCTGGAGATATCCGGCTATGCAGAAATTCGGAGTAAGCTTACAAAGAGAGGGCAATAGAGACAGTAACATGCTATTTCATTTGGCGGGTGGAAGCAGCCAATGAACAACATGCTGAATGTATTTCATTGGAAGCAGCTCCCAACCGAGTAAAATAGCCTCTTGTCGTCTCTCTCTTTAGTCTTACCACGACATTTGTGCACATTTGTTTATTGTATGATCTGTGTTTGTGCACTCTATGGTAAAAAAAGACTAACTTAACTCCTTTTCTCTCTCTATGGTTAATAAAATAGTAGTGACACAGAACTTAATATTTTGATATATATATCTGAAACAAAACATGTCATGCCTGTTATGGGTGTTTTCCAGGTTTTAATTTGACAGTTTAAGGATTTTTCATTTGCAAGAAAAACAATTTAGAAAATTGAATTTTTTTAGTGTCTTCAACTAGTTAGTTAACACTGAGTTTCATAATATGAGTAAACAGTTAAATCCTCCCCCCGCAGTTTCTGCACCTGTATGTATATAAAAAAATTAAAACAGTAATTTTGCAATTGATCATTCTAGGCGAGCGTTCAAGAGTTCACCATAAGGGTACCTAAAAATATTCAAAAAAGGTATCATGTAATGAGATTTAATGGAAATCTAGAAGTTGATTTTGGAAAATGGACCAAAATCAGTATGGAAAGAGAAAATAACATGAGAGAATTTAAGGGCAATGAAGAAGAACAACCTAAGTAATTAATATATTCACACGTTTAGTATTTTGTTCATAATGTCATTTTAGGTTTGGTGCTGGTTCAGAGTTTGGTAGAGAAGCTAAAGAAGAGGCTAGGAGGAAGAAGTTGGGCATTGTGGCAAGAAAATATAGGGCTGATGATCAACCATGGATTTTAAAGAGCTATGGAAGTACTGTCAAGAAATTCAAAGGTATGTTTCTACTTAAATTGGGTCTTTAGATATATTTTTAATATATCCTTGTTTGATTTGTGTTAAAATATGTTAAGAGCTGAAATGTTTTTATAACATATATTGTTTACCTAAGGTACATTTATCCTATATAATCAAGAAAAACTATATTTAATTTGGGGAGGTAGGGCAGTTATACAAAACATACAAAATACATCCAACTGCCTAAAATGTTGACAATAACTAGACTTTTCTTATAATTAAGTTCAACATGGCCCTAATTCATGAAGTCATGCTATGCAATGAAAATGCTTTTATATGACGTTGTAATCATACACAAGTGTATTGAAAAACAAATAGATCTGGGCATATACAAACTTCAAGAATACCAAAATGTAGTCATGTGGTAGAGGGTTAGATGTTTTCAAGAATCAGGGCCCTGCTAAACTTTACAGGCTCCAATAATTGATCTCTTAGACATTTTTTACTGGGCACTATATGGAAAAAAGTGGACAGCTTGGTGGTCACTCAATTGACTCAAGTATACCATTCCATCTTCCATTAAAGGGTGTGTCCAGCGATCTTCTTATACTCCATAATGCAGTAATGTCCCATCAATTAACTGAGGACGTAAGTGTTGTGGATTTTGGAACTCTTAAATTAAGTCAGGTGGTATTGATGACTGCAGATGATGTAAATATTGCTCAGCTGTCAAAATGCTATCAAAAAAGGAAAGTCATATCAATCTGCTGATTATTTGTTGTGAAATCTGAGTGTGTACTGTTTGTATCCAATGATGATTTTCTGCACTATTTAAACAAAAAGTAGTTTCATCAGATATCTCAATGTTATTTCAAAATTGGGATCAGGATCATTTTCAGTCATCACATGAATGAAATGTCATTGTTCATTTTAGATTCTCCACATCTAAGTAAATCTTTGACACATCTTCCTTCCTGGTATATTGTGACAACTCTACTTACAGTACTACAGAAATCAGAGCTCTTTCAACATGGATTTTATTAAATGAGGCCCTTGCTTCATCTTGGCCTTGTATGTAATCCCCATAACCCACCATTAATAAAATTTCAATCTTTTTTCTCTCTGATAAATGTGCCATTTTGATATATAATATTAGGTAATATTAATGAGAAACAATGTAGGATAAAGATCAAATGTTCTCATCTCAAAGCTATTAAATGAAAATAACAAACAAAAAATATTTTGTATGTACTTATTAATTTTGAGGTTATCTCTAGTACATTCTTTTATACTAGTTACAAGAAAATAATGATTAAAAACTTAACATAACCTATTGCTTATTAGGCATCAAGAATTTGATAACAAATTCTTGAAATAAAATGTTATTTACAAGGTACATACAAAAGACACTTACTTTTCTATTATAGATTATAAATACCTATTTGAAACTCAATCATGTGATCACCTTGATAAATATATATAGGGTGTAATAAGTTTGTGTCCATATATTTTAGGTGAAGATAATATACCATGTTTACCAATTAATAATCTTTTTCATAAGAATAAATTTGTTATTTATACAATTTCATATATCCTGGAAAGACATGAACAAAAATATAAATTGTGCAATCCTAGTCAGCCAATCAAAAAAATTATCCAACCCACCCTGAAAAATGTTCTGGCTATAGCCTTGTACACCAAATCAAACAAAAATCTCTTATACTACTATGGTTGATTGGCCCTAATAAAAAGAAAATCCAAAATACCTACATTTTAAATAAATTAATTGTCAATGCATCAACATCATGTCCTGAGTATGTACATTTTTTTTCAGTAATTAGAATTGTTTTGTTAACATTTAGATTTGTTGTGGTAAATAAAACATTTGTGACATATTACTGACATAGATTTCATCTAGGCTATTATTAAAGAAAAATTCATGAAATTATGTTAAAAAGACAAAAGGATAAAAAGCTATTTTCATATTATTTAGAAATAACTCAATATGTAATTCAAAAACACCTATTTTAACTATTAATTATTCAGAGACTCATTAGTTAACTTCACTTCTTTCAGTTAGACAAATATAACTATTAAAATAAATAAGGTTCGAAGCTATTTTTTCTACATAAAAGTGACACCAATTAAAAGTATAAGGTTAAAATAAAGAAGATATTATCAGAAATAAATTGATGAGGTGCAACATAATTCTGATTTTAGTTGACAAACCATATTTACAATGCAATGAATGTTGCAAACTGCAAACTTGCGGGCGCCCAATAAACGGCGATTATTATGTATTATAATTTTTTGTTGGTCCTATTTCAATAGCATGACTAAGTCGGATAACTTTTGCGAAATGGCAATACTTTTAGTTTTACATTTAATTTAACTTGTCTTTCACATTGGAGTCAACCTATCTCATGATTTTCTCTATAAGCAATCTGGCGGCACTGTTTGGCATTGACAGTATGGATGTAAATAATGTTTTTTTTTTATTTAATTATTGAATCAATATTATAGATTAATTTTAGCATTCTGCACTGAAGGTCGTCTGTAGCTACTAAACAAAACAAAAATAAAGAAAATCGGTTGATAGACATAGGAGAAAACGGTACCTAACCTTTTTGTCTTTGCCTATTTATATATAGATAATTCTCATATCTGTTATTTTCGGTTCCCGAGAAATAGTGTTTTTTCTTTCTTAAAAAACCGCTTGCCCGCTATACGAAAACTGAATGTTCACAAATTGATAAAACCGCTTCCGTTTATTTTAGAAGAGTATGTATATCAAGGTTCACACCAGTATTACCTTTCTATTTTGGATTTATTGAATTCTTCAAAAACAATAGTAACCCCCTTTTTCATGCATTTATTATTTCTTTTTTTTTGACAAAAGGACGACTCACATATTATTTCTCTCATAAAAAAAGAATTAACCTCTTAATCCTTATAACTATATTACTTTAGGTTCTGATAATTTGTTTAGCTACACGATTTGTAATAATATCAAATTTTCCAGTACTTTGGCTTTTCTCTCTACAAAAAATGTATTGAAATAATTATCTATTTTTCCTAGAATTTCTTTTCTTCCTCTCAGTATAACGTCTATCACTATTTGGTCATCTCCTGTGGCTCTATGATTTTACACGTCTTTTAACCCTTAATTGATTATTTTATATTTTTTTGTTACTATGTTTATAGGGGAAGAATTTTCATATTGGGCTTTGTAATCGAATTCTCTTCATCTTCAGAGACCAACCAGATATTCACTGTTTTACATTTATTCCAATTCAATAAATTGTAGTTAATTCAGAACTTATTTAAAAAAAGCTCGCCCCCGGGTGGGCTCGAACCACCAACCTTTCGGTTAACAGCCGAACGCGCTAGCCGATTGCGCCACGGAGGCGATGAAATTTTATTTCCTAAGATACGTTTTACAGAAAATACGTATTTTTCAAGTGTTTGAAAATTATAATGGGAGATTTTATCTTGATTAAAGTAAAAAACATGGATAGTATTTTATTTAGTCATATAAATTAGCGTTATCGTCAAAATACAACAAGAACCCAAACATTATTTCCGTAAGTATTTAGTAAATACTGGCTTTTACTTTTTTAATTAATTATTTTATCAATTGCTAGCCTTTTCTGTACATATAGTGTAATCAACGTTTTGTCTTGACAAAACCGTATTAACTAATAATAAATCAAATAAAAATTTAACTAAGGGGTGGCGCCCAGAAAAATGTGCGCGAGTTTCATACCTGCACATTAACAAAATTATCAGCAAATAAAGGGATCTAATTTTTCGCAGTTCACTTAAAATTTGAAAATCTTTTCTTAAACCGGTATAAATTTCCAATAAAAAAAGTTAGATTTATATTCAAATTATTTTGATTACCATTGGAGTAATATTAAAAATATAAGCAGAAAAATAGAGTGGAGTATGCATTTATACATTTTTTCTTAAATAGTAATGCCGGCTACAGACTAAAGCAGCGACTTAGCATAAATTCGCGCCGTGAACTAATTTGCACAAACAGCCGCTCTATTTTCATAGATCACACATTCGAACATAACAAACATAAAATCTGTCGTGAAATAGATATTTAGCAACTGCACGACCCCACGCGAAGTCAAGAATATGGATGGGTTTGCGTGAAGAAGAAGCGATCCATCGGTAAACAGGCGTGAATACCCGTGAAGTCTGGGAAAACCACACTTACCACACACATTAACATTCACGCCACTTCGCGGCTATAGTCTGTAGCCGACATAATCTATACTATTATAAAATTGTAGTTGTCTGTTTGTTTATTTGTTCGGGCATCACGTAAGAACTACTCAACTAATTTTGCTGAATCTTTTTTTGTTATAAAGCCCATAGTTTGACTTAAAATGTGATATATATTTTATCTCCCTACAATGACAGAAACGGTAGATATAACGAAAAAACTACTACCATGTTCGGTAACACACACTTAGTCAATTAGTTCCATCTCATACACCAACTATTAGATACGTGCATCTGCTTAGCTTTTATTCAAAATTCGGAATATGCCAATGTAACACGTTTTGATTTTAAATAATTATAACGAAATACAACTGTAGACAATAAATAACACATTCAATGTTGTTATAGGTAGTAAAAAATTTAAACATTAAAAGGTGCTCATTCTGTACATATTAATTATCTATCTATCTAGTATATTTTTGAAGTCGGTGCCAAGCACCTAAAAACCTGCATTGCGAACTTATCTACAACTTCATCAAACTTGGTTGTTGCTTGGCACCGAGTTCAAAAATCGACTAGATAGGTAGGTAATTAATTTGTACCGAATGAGCACCTTTTAATATTTAAATTTTTTACTTTACCTAACAACATTGAATGTGTTATTTATTGTCTACAGTTGTATTTCGTTATAATTATTTTCAAGTTTTTAGTTTTTTTAAACTCGGGTAGTTTTTATTTCTGATTCTTTATTTTTTATTTTCTATATATAACCTTAGTAGACCAGGACCAGGTAACATTGAAAGACCCAACATTACATTTTCATTTAAATTGACAAGTAAAAGTTTACGAAATGAACTGGTACGTGTTGACTTAATAAGCCAAAAATATGTTTAACTAACTAACCCGACAGACGTTCTCTTGTCCAAATGTTCTATAAAAATAATAATTACTTGTTTTGACGATATCATATGAAAGGAATCATTAAAATACCTGGGGATTATCACACATACAGTTATACAACTTAACCTCTGAATAGTGTGTGAATATGTCTCTATATTCTAAGCTTTAATGTGTTAAATATAAATTTAAAACTGTGTTAATTAATAGTAAGAACGGAAATTTTAGTAGCGGATATTTGCTCTGTAAACTAATTGTTTCGAAGACGAAATGAATCAGTTTAATTTCACTTCTCTTTTATTAAAACACTAATAATTCCACTTCACAATATATTTCAATTACTCTATTTACTACCTTATAGGTATCACATTAATGTAAAATTTTCAACCACTCTGTATAACAATTATTCTTCTCCTCCCTATATTTCACTCACATACTCATGAACCACACTTTATATATTTTTTTTCAAACATTTTTCGACCAGCAAACGTCCACTCCATCCTATATTCCAACCATCCTGTACATATGGCTGTCTATGGGCCACCATATTTTTTTTAACTGCCATCTGTAACTTACATATATTCAACGATCATATATATGCAACTCCTTTTGGGCTGCACTATAAATCATTCATTTCTCTAACGTTTTTATTATCATCCTGGATAACAATATCTCCTCTCCATCCTTTATGACAACTTAGGCCACGCAATAAAGCATTTTTACATCACATTGTGTATCTACATTTCTACTTAGCATATATTTCGATCACCCTGTATGTAAACCTACTTATTGCCAGCCAATATAACTTTTTTTAATAACTCTGTGTATAACTGTACTTTCATTCCCACCCATATTCTAAGTCTACCTACTAATGGCCTACCTTATAATTATAGCTTTATTTTAACATTTTTTAATCACCCTATTTAACAACTATTCTACTCCGTCCCATAATTTTACTATCATATATATTCAACTACTGATAAGCTATCTTATATAATTATTTTGTCTGTATATATGTGTATGTATACCTTGAATTAGTCAAATATAACAGTCTAACAACACTTCCGAAAACTCCATATTAAATTGAACTTTTAATATTAGAAGTGACCTCTTACCTTACCGTGAATAACAAATACTTCTCAAAAAGTTCACTGTATAATTGTATCGGCTGTAAAATTTGCACTAAGAAATGATAAATATTAGTTACTTTATATATCGATATAATTCCGACCGAAGCATCTGTGTTATTGTTATTGATTTTATCACTTTACTTTGTGGTTTTGTTTGCTATAACTAAACACCCTGTTTGTCTTCTAAACGTTGTTTGTGACATATTCTTGATTACTTTTATGTTTTTTTTTTGGGCAATAACACCACAATCGAAATAAAACGACGTACATAGAAGGAAAACCAAACGTTTCAAAGTATATGTATATATATATATATATATATATATATATATATATATATATAAAGTCATTGACAACGAACTCAGAATTGACTTCGAAACGTTTGGTTTTCCTTCAATATACGTCGATTGTGGTGTTATTGCCCAAAAAAAACTTAAAAGTAAACACCCTGTGTATAATCACACCAAATAGCAGTTTGGAGCTTGACATGTGTTGTCAAGCAGCGCTTCGCAAAATTGAAAAATTTTCATTTATATCGGTATTTGCCAGGTATACAAACAAAATGAGCTTGGTACTCATTGATTTCAGAAGGCGAAAATACAATATTCATGAGGAAATGTCAGTTACGTCACTTAGATGGAATTTTTGATAAGAATATTGGATTTTTCGGCGAATTTCTGCAAAACTCCATGTTGTCACAGAAAAGTATGGGAGACCACCTATAATAGATTAGACTTTAGTAGCTACTAAACAAAACAAAAATAAAGCAAAACGATTGAGAGAATGGTACCTAACCGTTTTGTCTTTGCCTATTTATATATAGATACCCCACCTCACAAAAACCATATGACATATAAACTATACAGGAGTACATTGCAATATTTTTAGTTCTTACAAAATATGTATTAGGTACTCTAAAAGCAGTCATAAGCGCAATTTCGTTTTTCTCATTATTATTTCCGCTGCTTTTGCTTTCATAGTAGCATCATGCATGCCGAAAGTAAGTTTATACAGAAATTCATAGAATCATTAAAACTTGCCGCTGAAGTTCCAACTAGAATTACGAAAATGCTCTGAACAGGAGTTATATTCTCTAAATTTGTTTACATTCTAAATTCTTACTAATGCTCAGTACAGGCTTCTTCTGTCATAGATACATATCGTACAGGGACAACAGTCTAAATTAATTTCAAGAATTACTGTTAGATGTGCAATGTGTACAGTTTCTCGGGTTTATTTCCGTAAATTACTGATATGAATGTTAGGAATGTATTTGTTGGTGTTTCCCATTCTTGGGCATATCTTATGATAATCGATAAGATAGATAAAGTTTCTAATAAAAGAATCCTATAGCCTGAAAATAAAGTGAAAGTGAACCGCTGAGGGCTTTTTCAATATTTGTATTCGTCAAAATCTCTTTTGGTTTCCTTTTTACGTTTTCATTATCAGTTTGTCAAATCTCTGATTTGAGTAATTTATGCATTTGGTGCCGCTGGTAAAGACAGCTGAATAGATCTAGCAATATCGGTATTTCTGTCTTGTATATGTGATACTTCAACCAACTGATGTTTGTGAAAGATGAATAACTACCCCATGGGCCATACCTTTTGTAAGAATACACCGTTACATCACTGCTCCTGGACCATAAACTATGGCCTAGGTGTTACATGCCAGACTCATGTAAAAATTTCTTTATTAACCCGAAGAAATCGAAAAGCCCGAAATGCTTACTTAGACTTGGGTACACATTTTGTGGAAAAACAATAATTGGGCTGGGGTACTATTCACTGATTAATGTAATGGGGAGACCCAGGTAACATAAACAAACCCCTTATGATTTGATCGGAAAAGATTCTTACCAATGCGGAAAGTTATATTTTGTTGAAAGATATCTTACATTATAATCCAATATTCCAACCAGTTGCCATTCCAGATGCAGCTTGGGTCCTGGATTTATTTTTATGCATGAATAAAGACTTTATGGATTAGTAGAATTTTGTTACTTTGCCGTGGCCGTGGCCCGTACACTTTCCTGAAATCGGGATATATTTCCTCGAAGAGTATTTGATGTGGGTAGACTTGGCATAATCTGGCAAATCTGTTCTTGGTTCTGATGTTATTCTTCAAGAAGACATAAGGGGCCGTTTAAGTATTACGTAAGGATATTTAGTCTTACCAACAAAAGAAACTTCTTTTAAATTTTCGGTATACATATTAATTGCAATTATCAGTCTTCACTCCATGACACCCCAATCCATGATTCTAAGTTCTCGATGACATTGGATGTGCGTGCTTTGCTTTGCTTACAACAGAGAGTTAGGGCAAGCACTACGTATTACGTATCCCTAACCTTAAGACGATACGTTTACGTATACTTTTGTAGTTAGGACATCTACACATTTCACGTTATGATTGTTTTGTGGCTATCTCCAAGGAACAAAGGTTTACTGAGTATAGAGGAACTAATTTTCTTTTTCTGTGGTGCTGCATTTCATAAAACGATAATGGAAAGGTAAGACGTATACGTAGAAAGATACGTAATGTTGGAGGAACCAAACGTATCCTTACGTTTACGGTTAAGGATACGTAATACGTAGTACTTGCCCTAAGTCTCTAACACTTCAAATCGTCGGTCGTACCGAAACGAAGCAATAGGTTGACAGAAGAAATTCAGACAACCGAATAGCGCGCGGTAATTCCCATACTCGATTCTAAACGAGCACGTAAACCTAATCATTATTTGTGGGAATCCCCGAAAATGAGTTTCGTTTTGAAGTTGTCTATGTGTGGGTTGCCATATGTGTAAAAAAATAACTACTGCTGACGTAATCACCATCTAGACCCCTCACACCCATGTCATCAGAAATAAGCAAAGCACCCTATATTGCTTACATAAAACTTGAACGGCCCCTAACCAGCATAATTTATAATATGACGGGAATATATAGCTGATCTTAACACCATAGGAGAACAGAAAAAAAAAACATAATATTGTTCATGGCAGATTTTTTTTTAATTCGCATTTATTAATTTTATGTAAACAAATTATTTGCTAATTTGTTTCAACAATTTATAGTTGCTATTATATGTAATTTTTGTGTTTTTGAGATACAGATATATAAATCAGTGCTTTTCAACCTTTTGACTCCTCTTAGTATGTAAGACTATTTCGCCAACCTCGTGCCTTCCGCCATTTCTAACCTGTATTTTATTATTTTACAAGTACTTACTTTTTTATAATTTTTTTTATAATGAGGTATCGGTTGAATTTGAACCTCTCTTTTGAAGATTGTTTGAAAATCAGAATTTTGAGTGTAGCTGTTCTCTTCGCAGGATCTTTATAAAATTTAAAAGATTGAGAGATAATAAAGGTATTGTTTAGTCTGAGAGAACACCTCCTTTGACGTACTGGGTACATTATGTTTGAATTTTATATCGGTAATTAAGGAACACTCCTTGCATTAAGTAGGGTAGCAAAATGCAAAAAATTACTCTTTATTTTATCACGAAAGAAGCGTCTAGGATTTGGAGTATTTGGACGTCTTTAATAAACATATCTGGTATTCTTGTCTTTTATTAATATGGTAAATAATTTAAATTGTGGCCTGCTTAATTACTGTTTAATACCCTTTTTGTGTACTTTATTACTTTATCCATGCTTTTATTATTTTACGATAATTCTGTTAAATAATAATCTCTTAGCGTTTTATTAATATATATACCTACATTAATTCTAAATAAGCATCTCATAACTCTATACTTGTTATGTTTAATAAAACAATATTTTATAGGTATTCGAGAAGGAGGAGTGTCAAACAACACCGCCTACTACGTTTTCACGCATGCGGAAGATGGCGCGATTGAGGCTTTTCCTTTACAAGAATGGTAATGAAAACAGATAAGCAGAATTTTTAATGTAAAGACACTTTTAGGTACAAATTTCAACCGATCCAGAGGTATAAGGCACTGTCTGCTGAGGAAGCTGAAATGGAATTTAGCAAAAGAAATAAACATTTGAATTATTTCTCTCTCATGTTGAGGAAGCGTCTGAAAGGTGAAGATGACACTGAACTTGATGAAGGTGAAGAGAAAAGCAAAAAATCGAGTTCTAAAAAAGACAAAGATTTGAAAATCTCTGAAATGGATGAGTGGATGGACAGCTCAGATGGTGACTCATCAGATAATGAAGAAAATAATGAAGACGATGCGGAAAAAAAGAAACCCAAAAAAGGTAAAAAAATTGTAAAATATTTCTCATGATTTGAAAGCGTTTCATAATGGGTATCTTTGGAAATTGAACATAATTTTAGGTTTTGACGTTTTTTAAATTCACAGTTGATCCAAAGCAAAAAAAGAAAAAACGCGAAACAGACGTTGAAGCTTTTGAAGATTCAGATGACGGAGACGGCGAAGGTAGAGAACTAGATTATATAAGTGATAGCACTGACAGTGAACCTGAGAATGTTAATTTGGACAGTGTAGCAGAAGAAAAGGCATTAAGGTAATTTTTTTATTTTGTTGGATGATTCAGATGAATAGATATATTTTACTTACTCCAGTAATAATTTATGCTAATTTTTGCGTTTTTTTTTTCTAATGTTTTTGCAATAAGTGACAATGTAATAAGTTAATTTATTTACAGTAAAATAAGGGTTTTGCAATTTGCTAATCCCTATGGAATTTGGAAGTCCATCTTCGATATACTTCTTGTTTTCTCTCTGGTTTGTATTTTTTTTCTGCTTGTTTGGGAATAACACCACAATTACTGGAAAGGCTGTATGTTTCAAATAGTTCAAACGTTTCAGTCTAAGTCAGATCCCGTTTTCAATGGTAATAATTTAACACAAGTGAACAAGAATATTAAAATCTTAAATGTTCTAAGTGACAAATTAAGTAATTAACATTTTGATATTAAAAAAATAATTATTTTTTTGATTTGGACTATTTGAAATATGACTTTCCATCAATTGTAGTTTTATTCCCAAAGATCAGAAAAATACAAACGTTTCCTATCTCTATTTTAAATACTTTATCTAAATTTATATCTGAGATTATTCATAACATTAACAAAATCTTCTATTGGTCTGGAAGTATACAGTTCTTGACTGACTAGTGTAAAATTAGGACTTTTGTTGACTGACTGATATTCAACTTAATTTTTTACATGTTATAACATGGAGTATTCATACATTAGACTTACACTGTTGTTTGAATAATTTCAGAAAGTTGCTGAACTCAGATGAAGAATCAGAAGAAGATTCTGACAAAATGGAAAAAGAAGAGAGCAATGAAGAAGATGAAAATAAAGAAAAAGAAGGTGAAAAGAAGGAAGATGATGAAGACAAAGAAAAGAAGAAAAAGAAGAAGAAAACAAAAAAAGATCCTAAAAAAGAGAAAAAGGAGGGTAAATATTTGCCAGACTACAAAATTAGCATTTCATGTATAAATTACTTTGTTTTAGATGATGATGACTTCAGTTCTGATAGTAGTACAGATGAAGAAAATAAAAAAAAGAAAGGAGATAAGAAAGATGTAAAGAAGGACGAAAAAGAACCTAGCAGGTAAACATTAACATGAAATGACTCTAGCAGTTTTTGACTTAAGTATTTATTTCGCGGTAAAATATTCAACTACATTTTTTAAATACACTTTTTTGAAATTTCTTTTGTTTTGCAGAAACAGCTACTGTATAAATATAAACATATGTGAAATCTCGAAAAGTAAAAAGCTAAACATTTGTTTCATTCAGTTGTTTCCGTTTAGAATCGAATTTTTATTACTTCTTTAGAACTAAATCTCAATGTGTTTATTTTTGTAGTGTTAATAGTTCAAGATCTGCAACACCAACTGATACCAAACGTAAACTCATCAATGAGGCTTTAGCTGGACCAAGTCCTAAAAAGGCTAAATTGGATCTACCGAATTACATTCCAGGGTCAAGGTGAGTAATATATCTCCATTTTGTGTTTTACATATCTCACATAAAAAAATTTCAAAATTTTACCTCATTGATAGATACATGTTACATGCATATCGCTTTAATATGCTAGCTGTAGCCTGTAACCCTTGAATTTTCAGTGGTCTTACAATTAATATAAGGTAATTTGATAAAATCATACAAGGTAAAGGATTGGTATTGTTTTCAGAAGGATAGTTCCAACATCTTTTAGTATACATTAACAGATTGGTTGACAATAACTATCACAACTGACTTAAACTATGTATATTTCAAAACATCAAATGTTTGAAATTGGTCAACCATTTCATTTCAAATTTGTAATTTATTATAGTTTTTATTTAATAATTTATGAATATTTCAATATATCGCACCCCGGCAGGAACAGTGACATTACTCAAAAATGTACTATTTCGAGAAAATGCCATTTAAAGAACACGCTTAAACTTATATGGTAAGGATTCATAATTCATACATCTCTTGGTTTTCTTATAACTATTTCTGGTATTAGCTTTATTTATGATCTGTGGGATAATATACTCAAAACTAAACACTGATTGGAATAGGTTGACATAGATACGTACTTTGAATTAGTCACTACTGTGGCTACATCCAGATAGTTGTTTTCTTGTTGAGACTCCCGAATTAATACTTAAGTCCAGGGCCAAACTACTGATTTTCAGATGTGTCATTTTTTGTATAAGTGGAAACATAATAAACGTATTTATTGGTGACATAATGTCGGAATTGATATTTTTTGAATTGTGTGCGACAATTCTTTAAGTTTGCAGTGAAGTGTTACATACACTGTAATAAAGCTATAGTAAAAAACTTATATTTGAATAATTCATTATTCTCAAAGTACATTATATAAATAAACATTAAATGCTAAAACATCTACTTATATTTTAAGAAAAATGTTTTTTTTATTTCCTAGTAGAAAAACTTATTATATTTGTATTTAGTATCTTCAAACATGTCAAGAATATAACATACAGGATATTTTACATTAACACTCACAATTTGGAGGGTAATTTTAATTAGTGGCAAATTTCTTTCTAGAACTTTTAATCTATGTATAGCTAAGATGGTACACTTTAATTTAATTTTACTCTTGCTGTGGTCATATAAACTATAGACCAAAACCGGACAGCTGTTATAAAATACTTATAAATTTGCTATATATAGAGGACATTTAGCTGCAGGTGACAACTTACATGAATCTGGAGTTACGTAATAATTATTGAGATGGAAATCTCAAGAATTTGGTTATATCAATTTTCTGCCCCTATAAGAATCAGTTATGTTAAGTTTTTATTCATCATACTACATACAAACTGACTTGTGTCTGTCTCTGAGTTTTAAACATTTCATTTTTATCCTACCTCATTTATTTGACATTACTTAATAGTACATATGAAAATGGTTCGTTTATCAGAGGCAGCACACATAGAAATATTAATTATTGTGGATTACTTATGAAGCCAGGAAGATGTGCCTTATTCTAGAAGTCTATGGTGAATGAGCTCCGATTTCTACTACTGCAAGTAGAGTTGGCCCAAGACACAAGGAAATGGGAGATGTTAGAGATTTACCTAGATGTGGCAGTCCTAAACTGAACGATTTCCCCAAATTAAAAGTTTTGATAACATTACGAGTAAAGTTTCACACCATAACAAAGAAAACTGCTCCACAAAAAATGTAAGGTAGTAATTTATTGCATAATAGTTAAAGAAAGTCATGAGTTGACAAAATTTTTAAATCACGATGTGTTTTCGATTATACTACTTTTTCTTTAAATGGTATAGTAAATCGTCACAAACGGAACACACCCAGAATTTAAAAAAATATCAATATTTGGGCAGGCATATTAAACAACAGATTATCACCAATTCTTCCGGCCTTCATTCTAGAGTTATGATGTACAATTAAGGTTTCTGGGCATCACCATTAATGGTAAGATGGATTGGTAGACGTGATGCAATTCAGTCGCCACACAGATCTCCAGATTTGACCCCAATACATTTTTTATGGCCATTTACAGAACCGAATTTATGTCGACAGGTTAGAAAATTTGCAAGATTTGATGGAACACAGTGGGTAACAGACGAATTCCGTGACTCCCGAAATCATTCAAAATTCATTTAATGCGGTATGTCATCGAATGGGCCATTTTCCAATTGCAAACGGTGAACAATTTGAACAATTGTTATAAAATACGACATATATACATTATTTATTTTTGTGCGTTCAAGTATACATTATTAAAATCATGTTAATTGTCTTTGATTATTAGTTTATATAAAAAATAATTATGTAACCATCTGATTCACGTTGAAAAATGTCCTCTATCTAATGGCACTATTGGAATTATAACTTATTATTGACGTGATTCCACCTTTTTCGAAAAAAATCTAATTGCCCGATTTAAGAATTTTGTGCAGAACTTTAGCATAACAATGTAAAATATTAACTTAATCAACTCAGAATAACATATAATCTAAGTGAGCATCAATTAAAACTGACGTCTTTGTTACCTACTGAAAACTGAATGGAGAAACATTTCTTGAGGAATTTTTTAGTAATTAATAAAAGAACTGTAAGGTTATTTACTGTTTCTGATGCTAATTGACGTACATTTAACCATCAGTCTGGACAACAATATGTGAAATTCTATATTTACTCAAGTAGTAAAACCTGAAGAGGATAGATTGGCTGTTGAAACGGCGCCGAGTGTGAAAAATAACGGTTTGGTGTGATTGTACAAAACTTTTGTGTTTACACATATGTGATACGACTACCTCAAATTAACACATACTAGGTTCAGTTGGAATTACCCTACAGCTAGGATATCACATTTAGATTGTTCATATAGTTTCTCCCATAACAAAGGGATGTACAGCACCAACTTGCATTATTTCTATATGTCAATATTACTCAGATAAACACACAAATGATCGTAAAAGATAGACTGGAATATTGAAATGTGTGGTCCCAAAAAGGTCCCAAACCCACAATATTTGAGTGTCAAAGAATGTGGGTTTCGAACCTTTCAGTTTTCATACATGACATGCTATAGTAAAAGATTTTCATCTCACACTGAAAATCCAGAAAGAAATAATTCTACAAAAGGCTAAAAATAAATGTTCATGTACCCTAAAGTTTAAATGTATTTGTACTAATTTTATGGATTATCGCTAATTTAAATGTTCATGACAGGCAAAACTTCAGAGATGATCCTATATCTTTTTGAAGTTTTACATTATTAATTGTCCCATTTAAAATATAGGAAGCCATTTCAAACACGAATTTAGCTGAAAACCCCACTAATTATTATATACCTTTAAGTAATTTCGAAAAGATTGTTGCGGAGGTCTTGAATTATTTTGCCTGTTCATTGGGTTTTCTCTTCTCAAAATATTTTTCTGCAACAGATTAATATTCGAAAATTGTACATGAAGAACAAAGTTTAGTAAAGCAATTTCGTAAAATTGCCCGGATTACTGTTATTCTGAGAAAGAGGTCTACAAAATGATCAACCAGTTTTCCTGTATATAAGTAATGTTTTCTATATTGTGTTATCTGTGTTTAGAGACGTTTCAACTCCGAATCTGGAGTCCTTGTCAATCGTTTACGTTGTATTGCGAGGTTTTTTCCTAAAAAAATTCACTTTGATGTTGATTTTGATGATTGTCGTTGTTGTTTTTCTGCTCTGTTACTAATAGATTTTTCCAGTTCAAATGAAGGTCGATTGAAGGTGCTCCGATTTCCGTGTTATTTGTCATCATACAGCTGGCTTCTTTAAGTTTTCTCCTTGTTAAATTTTCCTCTTTCAACAAAATCTTTGTTTTATCTCAGTCTATCCTACGGCTGCCGATGCTGATTTGTCCACATGTCTTCTCGAAGTGTATCACAGATATAAGAATGGCCACAGTCACATAAAACACTGTACACACAACTATTTGAATTCTGAGTTGCGTTAAATTGTTTGGTATGTGTGAGGATAGAGCCCAATATATTATTTGTTCTTTATATGCAATTTTCAAATACTTACCTGTTGCAGGAAAGTATTTTGAGGAGAGAAAACCCAATGAACAGACAAAATAATTATATACCCTTGTTTCATTGTGTTGTAGATCTGTACTATTTTGCTACAGATATCTTGACATTTAAAATCATGCATCTCTATTGCATTTAACCAATTAACGACAGTATAATTTAAAAATCATTTTGATTAAAATTCTAAAATCTTATAAAAATTATATTTTTTAGTGAATCGGGGATCACAGAGGATGCCGTAAGAAAATATTTGATGAGGAAGCCAATGACAACCACTGAACTTCTGCAAAAATTCAAATCCAAGAAAACTGGCCTTTCAAGTGAACAGTTGGTCAACATTATGACTCAAATATTGAAGAAGATAAATCCAGTTAAACAAACGTTGAAAGGAAAGATGTATTTGTCGATAAAATCTTAAAATGTGTTTAATTTTATCTCTATTTTACAAAATGTTTTGTGATGAAATTTTTTATTACAAATTTGTTAAACTAACTAATGATTGCTGCATTATTTTGGTTTCTATTCCCAAGATTATATTAAAGTTTAATTTAATACTACTTTAATATATTTTCAGTAATTAGTGTATTCTCCCGAAAGTATTGATCTGGTAGTGTCAAACAATACTTCTCATTGCCACGTTTAAGTCGTCGAAGGCAAAACTTTCTTTTTAAAAACTGTAATACTTTTATTATATCCATTACAAATATCATCATTGGCTCCTTAAACATTACAAGACTCCTCCCAAACATTTAGGATTTCCTTGTGAAAATAACAAGTGAATCAATATTTCCCTACAATTGGAGATTTGAGAATTCAACTATATGTTAATTTTTTTCAGTTCAATAATTTACAGAATTGGTGTTGGTCAGACCAGTTGGGTAACTGGGTGCGCTAAGTAGCTCTTTAGCCACAAAAATCCATATAAAACTTAGAGCATTAGAGGCATGGATAGAAACTTAGGGATCAAGATAGATCAAAATAGTGATAAAAGATAGGTTGCCGTTTTGGCAGCATTTTATACATCGACATTTGACTTTTTAACATTTTTGTCATTTTTGATGTTTTT
>JAVLUE010000398.1:0-20001 GCA_034190945.1 Octodonta nipae | reverse complement strand
AGACAAGATTGAATGAAATAAGGTTAATTTAATACACAAATTACTGTTTTATTGACGAAACTACACTGAACACACAACACAAGATGAAAATACCTCTTTTAGCTGTAATGGCGGTCCCTTACTTGTAGGTGGGTGGTGCGGTGTGGGTCAGTAATTAGACAGTCGTAATTGGCCTCCTTATGCACACAGGTCATAGGTGCGAATTTATATTAGTTCGAAGACCACTTGCTCGATCCTTGTCGTGTATACTCGTGGCCGAAAGGATTTCGGGCTGGCTGGCACAAATATATTGTTTACTCACTTTTTAGATTGAATGGATTTTTTTTTCTTTTATTATCACTGATTAATTTTAATTGTGTCATTAAAAGTTGTTAATTGTAATCAATGCACTGTTCAGAACTGGATTATGCTTTACGCGAACAGAGACGGAGAATTTGATGTTTGGAGGCTTATTAACGATATATCGATAATCGTTTCTTAATATTCGATGGTTAGATTGTTGCACTAACACTTTAGTCGCTGCATAGATACGGATTGATGCATAAACGCACTGGACGGGGTGGATGGTTGCACAGCCGTGTAGTTGATCCGATATTACGCGAGAATGAACACATTTACGTTTATACAGCGATGTTTATAGGCTCATGGATCCCATATTTCAACAAGATAATGCTCGGCCTCATGTTGCTCAAGTTAGTTTAAACTTTTTTAAAGAGATCCATGAGAATCTGTTGCCATGGCCGCCCAGATCCCCCGATCTTTCGCCCATAGAACATGTTTGGGATATGATGAGTAGAAGTAGAAGTCTAAGACATGAAATACAGGTAGCTTGGGATAGTATTCCTCAAGAAGAAATAGACCACCTCATTGAATCAATGCCAAGACGTGTTGGAGAGTGTATAGATATCCGCGGAGGACAAATACATTATTAACAAACTTAATAAAAAAACTTGAACTCCTTGGTATATTTTATTGAAATTTTACTAATTTACTGATTACTATACCATAGCAATATTAAATTTAAACATCTCCTTCTGAGTGTTCCGATTTCTTTGTCAGTGAGTATATACGTTACATCCCAAATTAACAGCAAAGTTGTTGAAATTTATTTTTATCCTCATGCATAATATTATCTGTTTTCTTCATTATCACTATTCCAACTATATTTTCTTTACTGGTTCGTTGGTTCCTCAAAACATAACACATGAGTTTGTGTGAAGTATTATTCTCGCCTTGTTTGAGTTTGTGTGAAGTATTATTCTCTAATTGTTTGTGTATTTTACATAATTTAAGAATGTACTCGTATAACAATTGTTAGCTTGTTTGTAGTTGCTAGTATTAATATTTTATTTGATGTATATATTTGTTTCAGGTCTTCCATATTTGCGAAGAAGAAAAAAAAATATCCTTTCTGTGTCCCAACGGAACCATCTTCCAGCAATCAGATTTAATATGCGAATGGTGGTTCAAAGTCAACTGCACTGATGCTCCCAATTTGTATGCCGAAAGTGCTGAACACCTGAGACAAGATATTGCAAGAAGAAAATCTCTCCGAAAACATGTCCTCACTGGTCACGAAACTAACCACGGAGCAATCATGCGCACCGAAGAAGCCACTTCCGTTTCGGTTTCCAGAAATGGAAAACAAACTGTCGCTCCTAGTTATCAAGAACAGTCACCTTCAAAAACTACATCGTTCAATTCGGATCGTAGTTCAAATTCAAGGAGACGTAATCGAGTTAAGGTCTCCAGTGGCAACGACAACTTAATTGGCACTCCAACTGTCATCAACCAAATCATTAGTAATGACAAAAGTTCGTCCAGACCACAACTAGTTGGTCAATCAAAAATTAGAAGATATAATGATGGACAAACAGGAAACTTCCTAAACGGAAACTATCAAACTGACAATAATAACGTTATCAAAAGAATCAGTACTAGTAATGCGTTTAAATTAGAACCTGTAGAAAATAAAGACCAGTCATTGAAACCCTATCACGTTCAGTTTTCTTCAACAAGTTCTGGATCAGACGAATCACAAAACAAAAATTACAGAGGCAAAATAAAGCATACGACACCAACCGCATTTGGCTTTGAAAATAAAAATAGCTACAGCTCTAAAGCAAAAGAAGAATACGATTTACCATTTCCAACGCATCAGTATGAAGCCTCTACAGCAACTAGTGCCTTTAGATCAACACGAAAACCTATCAGCAATTATAATTCCGGTAGAGTTTTCACAAAATCTGACACATCTGAGTCAGAAGAGTTTCAAACTGAGGAATCAGCATCATTTGTCAGAAACAGATTTAACAGTGTGCAAGATAGTATTGGAAAATTCTCAACTGCTAACCCGTATCCCAATCATAGAACCACATATTCCGATTTAAAACAACCAAGTTATGCACCTTCGAAAACTACGAATGCTATTTCTTCCGTTACCCCACAGTATATAACCACACAATCTATTAATAATGGTAAACCGTTTGTTGGCAGTAGAGTTGGAGCTAATATACATACAAACATAGGCACTGTATCATCTCAGCACAATTCAACAAATCGCAATTATCTTGAAAATAATGCAAAGGACAAATCAAAACAACATTCAGTGGTTGAAACAGTTTCCGGTAAAACGAGCGAAAGTTTTAGTATTCAAGCAAGTATTGAACCTTTTGCCTTTTCTACTGAAAGACCCCAAACATCATCAAGTTATGACGAAGAATCAAAAAGAACTGCTAAACTGCTTCTGTCAAAAGTCAAAATATCCAGCCCGAGCCAGTTTTCAGTGACACCTAATCCTCTATCTATAACTCCTACATATGAATCTTCAAATGGTTTGTCTATCTTTACAGACAGAGAACAAAAAGAACGTGATAATTATAATACTGGTCGCACTAATAAACCTATATTAGAACGCGGTTCCACACATCAACTGTTTGTGTCATCAACAGTTCCGACTTCCACTTATCTACCAGTTCCCACATCTACATATTCACCTGTGGAACAAACCACCAGAAAAATTGATCATGCAACAATTTACGGATCATACTCAAAAGAAACTGCAACAACACCTTCATCTTCTACCACTGACCACATTATTCCAGTTAGTATTAATAATCACGTAGAAAAAATAACGATTCATTTATCCAAAAATCTACATGGCGATACAAGCTCACAGCCAAGCTTCAACCAAGTGACTTTCAGAACAAAAGAGGTCCCAGTTACATATGAAAAGAGTACTGGAGATAACAAAGTTGAAATTATTAGTTCCGTTAGCGGAATTCAATCGTCAACAGCAGGGGAAAATGCCGACAAAGTTCGCATTTCAGCCTCTTCATCGACAAAGCCATATTCAAGTTTTGGAAAATCAACCGTAGCGTCTACCACTGAACGAACACAAAACAAATTGCAATTAACTGGTTCATCTTATATTCCGTTAACATTCTCTGAAGATGGAGAAAGATTCAGAAGTTCAGTTCAGCCACCGCTTTTGAGTATAAATGCAAATGTGAAAGAGAGTGATATTCAACGAATTAATCTAGATACTCCTGGTACAGGCTTTTTCGTGACCAAAGATTCAGTTTACGAAGCGAGTGATGACCGATCCCGGAACCCAGTCATATCAAGTACTACTCCTGTTAGTACCACTTCTGAATTTTATCGCACTGAAAGGACTACTTTGAGGCCAAGACCTTTTGAGAAATTTTCATATTCCAGCTCTATAAATGCAGCTCAAAATACAGTTACACCAACATATACGAAGTATAAACTCTCAAGTGCTAGCCCATTTAAACTTCCTGAAGATGAAGGAAATACTTTGTTTACTCCAGACCCAACATTGCCTACCACTTTCACAACCGCATTACCTTTCAAACAAAACGTTGACAATATGATGAAAGTACTAATGAAAATTGCTCACCAAAACGAAAAAGATTACTCTTCAGAAACACCAAGACCTGGATTAGTAATTCCACCTTCTGTAGGACCTCAAACTCTCCACACGCTTGCTGCGTATTTTGCAAATGCTCTGGATGGAATTGTTGCTGATAAGGAAAAGTTGACAGAAGGAGATCAAGATTCAGATATGGAAGATAAACTGAATAATCTACTTACCGAAATGACAGTACACGGATACAGTAACTTATTCAGACAAAATGATCAAGACAATAAAGACCAAACTACCACCATAAGTCCAACTGAAGGCGACGGTAATGGACTTGAACCTCAAGATTCCAAAAATTTGATTGAATCACCTCAAATTAGAGAATTGGCGAAGAACTTTTCAATTGCTTTGTCGTCCTACCTCCATAATCCAGAAATGTTCCGAAAAGAATTAGCAGAATTCAGACCAACCGAACCTCCATTACTAAAAGAATTTGAAGAATCTACTACAACGGGAGATGAAGAACTTTTAAATTTCTCGGATGCTGATTCAAAATCTAGTTACTCTCCAATCTTTCCTACGGCGTCTCCATCTCCTACGTATGCTGCACCTCCTTCTCCTACATGGGGTTACATCCTGGTAACACAACCCGATAATAATTTGGAGATAAAGAATTCACTAAATCCTGATTTAAACACTGCTGATTCGCAGTCCTTCGTTGCTGGATACAATAATTTAAACGTTAATAGTAATCACGTGAAAGGCAAACCAAACAAGTTCAAAGATTTACCAGAAGATCATTGGACGACTTCTCCAAGTGCTACGAAATTATGGAAGAATACTCTATCAGTGAATCCAATTGTAGTAAATGATCAGTTTGGAACGACACCCTCTATACAGATAGGTGAAAGTGAAAGTACAGAATCTGCAGAAGTAACTGCTGCGGAAAATCTTCCAATACTAGACGTCCCAAGCGGAGACATCCATTACGAACTTAGATCTTTACCAAAAGTCTCATTAAATTCCACGCAGATTCATGGAATATTAATCGACTTCATGAACACCTCTTCTCCAGATTCAGAAAAACTTCACAGGATTCTGCGAAAATTGAACACCACTGAAGAAGATTTCCTTAATAAAATGAAAGAAATTGAATCCAATCCTCTAACGAAGAGGTTGATATTGCTACTCATTAGCGAGTGCGGAGAAAATGCAGCTAAAGACATCGAAGCTGCAAACAGTAATGAGTCTGTGGAGGTTTCTAGTTCTTCTTCTGGTTTTTCCAATGAGGGTGCTCCACACTCGAGAGAACAGCAAACGCCTAACAGCTACATCCCTAAGCTGGTTAATCCTACCTTAAGTGAAGATGATCAAGACATCAGGGCACTTCAACTGCTAAATTCACTTTATAGCATAGCTTCCAAATTTGGAAAATAAATTACTAAATTTTTTTGACCTGAAAATGCTCATATTTGTAAATGTGACATATAAAATAGTTGTATGTATACCTGAGCTGATTGACTTCTATCGGGAACGGTGTCAAAAAATAGTTGATTCTTTGGGGGTTTGCAATAATTGATAATATTGTTGTATTAAAATTTTGGATATTTATCTATTATACAGTAACTAGTCAATTTTTACAGAAATAGTAAAAAATATCACCCCCAAAGTAAGACACTGTTCTTTCCGGGTTGTTCTCGTTGTCTATGTTGATACTGAACGTAAATATTCCTATTTAAATGTATTTTAGATTATTTATATATGTAGATTGATATTTTGCTGATTTAGTTAAAAGTGAAACCGACAACAGAAGTATTTAGTTTTAAGCATTCCTCTCTCTAGTATTTTTAAGTATATGAAGACAGTTGTCCTATTTTGTATATATAAAACTGTAAATACAAGTAGCGTTTCATAATAATAACGTCTTATTATTTCTTGTCTAACCAATCATAGTTTGTTCATATTTCCATCGAATTTTGAAATTCCTAATACATAAAATCTAAAATTAATTCAGTATTTATGGATAATTTGGAAACGAATTACTTTTCTAACGATTTGAAGCTGTTCTTTATTATTCTTAAATATTTGATTAACAAATTAAATAAAGGTGACATTAATTAGTGTCATTCTATAATACCCTAATTAGAAACCATATAAGTTAATTAATTCTTTCACAGCAATTATGGTGGTTTATTCATTATTATAAGTCACTGTACTGCTTCCGGATAGGATCTCAGATTCGGTCTGTATTTGAGACAAGTCGTTAGAGGGAGCCATCAAAGAGGAAAGAATGTGTCAATGAGAACTGTAAACATATGGAGATTGATAGAGGTACACCGTTTCTATAAACTTACAAAAGACTTCAATAAAATAAAATAATGATTCTTTCTGACTGACGGACACAGCCATTGTACCCTTGGTTTGGGCAAGTTCATGATAGCTTCTAGCATCATTTTTTATACCAATAAGTCTCAGATTTCTTTGAACCTTGACATATCGAATACCATTCTCTTGACTAGGTTCCCAACAGTTACTTGTAGCCACTGCTTCAAATTGTAGTTTTGTATATAGGCCAAGATGAACTACCATCAAAACTGTGTGGTTTTAGAAAAGAACCTTTGGTACGATGTTCTGGTCTCTGCCTCTTTGGCAATTTTGTTGAATGTTATTAATGACCGTTTCCACTTGAGTTTGGATAGAACTAAGTCCACAATATACTTTGTTTTTAATTGAATTGATGTCCTGTTTGAGCTTTCGTTCAAGACCACCCATTGTACTTTTTATAAAATTTCATCATTTATTGCCTTTATATCTGCTTCCAGAATCTGTATTTTCTGATTAGCGACAAAGTGATAAGCGTACACTTACAGCCGAGTCAGCGTTTCCGCAATTCAACATCGACTTTAATTATTTTAAATTTACTTCAGTTCGAACCTTTGAGTAGTATAGACGCTATTGTAACTTTCAAAACAAATTGTTTCTAAAAATATGTTTTCTTGTAAAGAAGACATAAATGGCGCAGTTACTAGAAGGTATGTAGTTTACAAAAAATTATTGACAATTTATTAGTAAATTTCAGCAAAAACTTTGGTATTTCACGACCAATAGTGTATTCAAACCAAAACCAATTCTCCCAAATCAATTACCAAAACCTGAACCCATGTCAATAACCTCAAGAACTACAAACTGCTCAATCTAAAAATCAATTTTTACGTCAAAAACATCGACCATTCCGAAACATAACTTTCCAAAATTACAATCCAAACTTCCAGCCAATCTTTGAAGAACTAAACTATAACAAAGATGAAAATCCAACATCTATATATAAATAGGCAAAGACAAAACGGTTCGGTACTATTTTCTCCTCTGTTCCTCAACCGATTTACTTTATTTTTGTTTTGGTCAGTAGCTACTCACGACCTTCAGTGCAGAATGCTAATATTAATTAATAATATTGGTTTATTCATTATTGCCAATGCCTAACAAATAATAATGACAGTGCCGCCAGACGGTCAAAACATTGAACAATTATATATTTTATTTATTTATTTATTCTATTTACAAACACCAAATAGGTACTTACATGTGAAGGGTTAAACAGTACACAAGTATTTGATAATGTCACAGACACGCCAATATCATGAAGGGATTGCATCCTGATGCAGCAATAATATGCGCCTAAGCTCACAAAATTTGATGTTAAATAGGTCAGGAACTATGTTATTGGACAGCATATCATTGCAGACACTGAGTAGATAAGTGAAGGGCGAAGGGCTTCCGTTGTTAATGTAGAAGAGATTAGATGAGAGTAGTCTTAAGCTAATTTTGGGCACCCTAAACTTAACGCTATTGATCAAGCCACAATCGAAATATTTTCTGTTATTTAGAATGTTATATATAAAGATAACAGCATGGGTCTTTCTCCTCGTACTCAAAGAACAGAGATGGAAGGTTGCCAACATTGATCTATAAGATACCATCAAGGGATATATGCCATTCTCTTTGATATAGAGATAGCGCAGAAAACGTTTTTGATCTTTTTCAATTTCGTTACTTTGGGTGTAACAATTTGGTGACCAAATGTTAGAGGCATACTCAAGGTGAGGCCTCACCATAGATGTATAAAGTCTTATGGTTGTTTTTACACTCAAATTTTGGCTATTACGTATGACAAATCCAAGAACTTTGTGTGCTTTGTTTATCAGGTAGCTGAAATGGGTATTGAATTTGAAGTTATCTTGAAAGACTACCTCCAGATCTTTAACCTCTTTACACCTCTTAACGTTACAATTTCCAATGTAATAGTCTTCCATAGATATATTGACTTTTCGGGAGAAGGAAACAACACAACATTTTTGGGTATTAACAAACATTTTGTTTTCTCTAAACCAATTAAGCGCCAAATTTAAGTCGTTTTGAAGTGCAACAACATCATTTATGCCATTAATGGGTTTAAATAGTTTGAAATCATCAGCAAACAACAACCCAACGCAGGTGTTCAGGCTATCGGGTAAGTCATTGATAAAAATCAAAAACAAGAGAGGACCCAAGATGCTACCCTGGGGTACTCCTGAGGTGGCAATATAATGACGGGAGAAGACAGTACCTATCTTTAGCCTTTGGGTTCGTGCGAGTAAGTATGAAGTTATGAATGACAATACTTCACTTGAAAAACCAAGAACCGACAGTTTTTTATCAAGACACTGAAATCCACCTTATCATATGGATTCGCACAATCTGTGTATATGACATCCAACTGTTGTTTGTTTTGTATGGAGGGAGCGAGCGTTAAATGCTGTTAGATTCTTAGAGGCTGTACTTCTGGAGGTAGCATGCAATAAACAAATGTCGTACCAAGAGTAAAAAGAGAGGGCAATAGAGAGAGCAAGAGGCTATCTAACTCGATTGGGAGATGCAGCCAATGAACTATATACATAACTCTTTGGATGCAGCTCTTAATCGAGTGAAATAGCCTTTTGCCCTCTCTTTCTAGCCTTGGCACTATATTTGTGCTGGTTACTGCCAGGAAGTACAAGCTCTATGGTTAGGTTGGTTGACAGAGACAGGCTAACGCTCTTTCAGACCATCATGCGAAGACTATCATGGATAGTTCAGTATAAAGCGTTGTGATTTAGTGGCAAAATGATTTTTCGGACGCGTTGCAGTAACTTTCAAATTAAATATTATGTTTTTAATGTGAATTTAATTATTTGATTAATTTATTATTTTCACAATCTTCCCGAAGGTGTTGTGTAAAAAATTGTCAGTCAGCGGACAATAGAGAATAGATTAAATATTGAATTTCTTATAGGGTTGTTGGTCATCTCTTTTCTTTATTATCCATGAACTCAACTGAAACCTCAAAGGACGAAAACTTTTAGGTTGCAAAGAACAATCTTCCAATTATTATATCGAACATTTTACCAGGAGCGGTTCCAGCCAAAAATTTGGGGGGTCACTCATTTGTCAAAAATATTTCGAATACCGATATTTTCTTTTCATTTCAATAGATTTGTCAATATAAGTGAACAATTTTGATCATTACACCTACTCCTTCGATTTCACCTCAACTTTGTTTCTTATAAAAATATACTTTTTACAATTTCATGAAGTGGGTCGAATTTCGACCACTTGGCGACCACTAGTACTTCCAAAATGACAATATTACCCAACAGATTTCTTAAACTACCCAGAAAATGATGAAGATCCTGTTCAAAATGAAAACTCAAATTTTCAGGAAATAGCCTCAACAAAGAATCTCCCTAGCAGAAATAAATTACATATATTAACAATTCATTGCGTTAAAAACCCGAAATTGAAATTATTAATAGATACAGTCAGTTCACGTTCAATAATTAAACCTTCTATAGTTCAAAACTGTTTCCCAAAATCAGTGTATAGTTCAAAAACAATTCTCTAAACGGCATTAGGTGCTAAAGATTTAAAACACTGTGCTCTAATACCCACATTCCCAGAATTTACTTCCAATTACAAAATAGATTCCATAGTTTTTGATTTTCACGAATACTTTGACGGTTATAAGAAGATTAGACTTATTCAAACTGAAACTTAACATGGACGTAAGAAACAAAAAGTTACCTAATGGCTACGTTGAAATTCCATTTCAATATAAACAACCTTTCGAAGATAACCTTCCAGCATCTACGGATAACAACCTAGGAGACATCGACAACTGTAAGTGAGCCAGAAGTCAAACAAGAAACAGAAACTGCTATCGAAGAAAGTTCAGAGCTCTCTGTCGAAAATACAGTACCATGACAACAAGAAAACGTAGATGAAAAATAAGAAGATTTGGAAACAGTCCCCACTTCGGAGGAAAATCCAATTTAGAAATTCCAATAACTGATAGATCGATAAACATTAAAATCAGAAAAATCTTTTAAAATACCAGAACGTACTTAACTAATACACAAGAAAGTATAATTAAATTAGTAAAAGATTTCGTAAACCCAAAATCAAATTATGCTATATTCTTAAAAAAATCAACTGTTTAATTTTTTGTAGAAATAATTCTCTCAAACTTATTCAATGCAATCAATTCTTGACAGACATTGAACCCTCATATAAACAACGTGAAAAGTTTGAATATTGCCATATTTTCAAAACCTGCCATAGAGGAATGAAGGAAATGAAGCAATCCCTATCGTTTAGATACTATTGGCCCAAAATAAACGAAGACATCGAACAATTCGTTAACAATTGCGAAACTTATCAGAAAAACAAATATGATCGAAACCCTGCAATAATTAAATTCAATTTAACGCCCACCACTTCTAAACCATTTGAATACATTCATATCGACACATTTAAAATCTCGAATGTAAACTATTTGAACTTCAGTTGTAGACCACTAACTATTTTTTGTCAGCCATCATGGTCTACCCCAAAAAACACTGATTGTGGTAGCGAATTTAAAAATTTCCAACTAGAAATTTTTTGCAAACTACATAGAATCGAGTTACATCCCAAAAACGGTTACTCGAATGCACCCGAACAAAGCTTTCACTGATCTTTTTAGACGTTTAAAAGACGATAACAAAAATTTAAGCGAACAACAAATAATGAGAAGGATATAGCATTCCATCCACACTGTAACTAAATTCACCCCATTGGGAGTAATCAAAGTTCATATAAACAACAGAAACCCTTTTGGCCTTACTGACAATCTCACAATTTCCCATTATGTACAAAATCACAAAGAAACTTTATAACGATAGTGAAAGATGAAACGCGCAGCTCAAAGAACAAATAATCGCAAAGCGCAATGAAAATAGAAAAGAACCCCTTAACTTTGACCTAGAAGAATCTGGACGTATAGGAACCAAATTTAGAGATAAAAAAATAGCTAAATTGAAGAAGGCAAAACTCCTTAAACAAACAGTCAAGAAAGTGACTACAGATCGTGGAAACACTGCCAAAAAACCTAAAGTTCATAAAAACATTTCTCTGCAGGTACAATTAGATGAAAATAGCAATATTCCTCACGATCCTGGCCCTTCTTCATATGCCAGAAACGTCGACCCTGGAAGACATACACATATCCAGAATTGAAAGCCCTGTCCTATAACATTATGATAGGAAACTCCAAACTTATCTATAATAAACATACATTCTTGCATTATTTAGATTTGGAAAGCATGATTAATAAGCTTACTATTTTACAAAGTTCTTTTAACATTATGCTGCATGACGTCAAAAAAATTATACCGGTGCACGACTGTAGTGTATCAAGACCAAAAATTTTTATCTAATTTTGAGGTATGAAACAAATTTTAATGTAATCTATTTTATAAAATGTGTTTTTCAATAATAATTGCAAAAAAATATTTTATAGGCCAATCTTATCCCATAATATAAAATAAATACAAAAACTACTATGTTGACACTTTTATTAAAAAAAAAGTTATAAAAACAGAAATTAACAAAAAAAAATTATTTCATTTTTGTTTAAAATAAGTAAATAATGGTCTGCTGAACGTAACAAAGCAATAACGATAAGCAAAATAAAAATTGGTAAAGAAAATACAGCAGCACAGTCTGTGCAACATGCTACAATATGTTGCATGCACAACAATTTTTTGCAAAATTTACAAAATTGTCTAATTTTTCGTTGTTTTTTTTTGGAATACTTACAGTTTCTTCATTGATTTGGGGCGGGATCTGGTACAACTTCAAAGTTGCTATATTTGGCAATTGCAGATAGTATATATGTGTGTAAACTAGATGAAGAAGCACTAGAACTCATATTTTCCTTTATTAGCTCAAGTCCCAAATTTTTAACAAATAACCTCCTATTTTTGCAATTACAATATCAAAAAAAAACATACCTGAGTGTAATAATCACAATAATCAAGTTAGTTGCAATATACAAAAAAAAAACACCCTGACCGCTTACAGATCACACAACAGTCAATGTTTTGTGTTACACTGTACCCGAGCGCACAGTAAAACTGTAAAAAAACTGTAGAAAACGTAGATTTAAATAAAAGAAACCCTAAACCTACATTTTTTTTGTTATTAGTAGTTAGTTGTTGGAAGGTAGTGTGAACATATTATACATCCATAGGAATGCGCCTTTTTCAAAATTACTTATATTATCAAGATATCTTTTTATCATCTTTTGTTCATTAATTAAAGAAATAAGGCAACAATATATTAAGTAATGTAGCCGAAATCAAGGACGAGAACGCCATATACAATGAATACTTGAAAAGAGGTCTTTACACCCAAAATCACAAATTAAAAATTGTAGTTACAAGTATTCATGCTTATGCTGGAAAACGATCGGTCTACGTTGCAGTTTGTGACAGACAATAAGTTTTAGGTGAAAATACTTATTATATAGAACACATTTTTGAGAAATGTGGTCCTAAAATTGATATGCAGGACGTAAATCTCACACAATGTATTTAAATAGACCGATAACGATACTAAAAATAACTGATTCGGAGTAGTAAACTAAAGATTTGTAAAAAGCTGTAGATCTATAGCTAAAACTGTAGGGTTAGCTACACTTGTTGCGGGCGAAGGTGCACTAATGCACTAACAATGATTCCAAAAGTTACATCGGCTAGTTATATTTCTCATTTTTGAACCACATTTTATGACTATAATTTTATTCTACCATTTATTTGAACCACCCGTATGTGCAACTGCTTCTAAAAAATGTTCAAGTCATGTCTATAATTATATTATAGCGCATCCTATAATTCAAATATCCTAACTGCTTATAATTATATAAAAAAAAATATTACCCTGAGTAATAATAATTTTACTCCACCCTTACTTCAAACACCTTGTATAAGCAACTACTTATGTTCCACACTATATAACATTTTTAACCGCTCTGTATAACTGCAATTCTACTCCACCTTATATTTCAACCATCCTGTATATTCAACTGCTTCTAACATTTTTTTAAGCCTTCTGTGTAACTGTAATTATACTCTGTCCTATAACGTAAATACGCATACTGTATAACTATAGTTTTGCTCCACTCTTATTTCAACCACCTTGTATAAGCAACTGTATTGTATTGTATATTTATTATTTCAGACAAAAGATGTTACACATGTGTTGTGTCCTATAGATATTAAAATAAGAAGCACTTCATAAACAATTATACAAATATTACTTAACCATTCTATAATTAAGAGAGAAAAAAAAAGGATTATAGGAATAGGAAACAAAATACAGAACGTAAAATGTTACTCTTTTTTTAAGAAAGTTTTAAACTTAACATGTTATAATTAGAAATAATATATTTTTACTAATACATTTAATTTTGTTTATATTTAAAAAAGAACGGACTTCAGCTGACTTAAAATGAAAATAGTTTAGAAACCGTGTGCAATCATTCACTATTTTCAGACATATCTCCTTTTTTATCTGATTTAGGGTACAATTCAATTGAAACTTTTAGCGTATTTTTGTCTATATTTTCCAAATATATTTTAACTTTTTTATTTGTTTTATTATTTAGACCATTTTCTATATATGTAACAAATTCACTCTATATTGCATCCACACTGTATATGCTTCTGTGTATTGGGCACCTCTATATAACGTATTGGTCTATCATTTTCTGAATCACCCTGTACAACTATACTTCAACTCAACACAATATTACAACGGTTCTGATATATTTAAAACCACCCTGTATAAGTATAAATTCTCTCCATACTATTGACTCTTTCCATTTTTCTTTTTTTTAAATTATCCCTGTATACTTATGATTTTACTTCGCCCCATATGTCTGGATTCCATTTATGCAACTGCTCATGGTCTATCCTATATAACAAAATGCACCTTGTTGAACCACATTTTATGACTATAATTTTACTCTACGATTTATTTCAACCACCCGGTATATGCAACTGCTTCTAAAAATTTTTGAACCCATGTCTATAATTATACTCCGTCCTATAATTCAAATATTCTAACTGCTTATGCTTATATAACAAATTTTTGATACATCCTGAATAACAATCATTTTACCACACCCTTACTTCAAACACCTTATCTAAGCAACTACTTATGTTCCAAACTATAAAACTTCTTTAAACCGCCCTGTACAACTGTAATACAATATTTTTAGAACGACCCTGTATAACCAATTCAATTCCAACTTATATGTCCATCATCCTATATACAACTGCTTATGTACCAATATCACAAGCATACACCGTATATCATATAGAAGAGTTCGCCGACATAACAAATATTCGTTTCGATAATCTAACGAAATATTTTCTGCCATTTCACGTGCCTATAAGCCCCCTAACTCAACTTTGTCTCTAAAAAAACCATTACAAAACACCCTGTTCGATATACCTTCATGCCATAACATTTAAACTAGATATTTATAATAAAAATTTGACATTTATCATGATGTTTACAGTTTTTTTTTGCATATATTTTTCCGATTTTCAAAAAATGGTAAGTTTTACGTTATAGAAAAATATACAAAATCAAGCTGGAACATATATTTGTAGAATACAATTTATAGTACCTATTCTTGAGCAGTTTTAGAGAAAACAGTGAAGATTCATCGAAATTCACTGAAATCTAGTCCCTTATTTACTTTTTTTCTAATTTTCTGGAAAACCATAAATCTCATGTTATAAACAATTATATGGGATCTTTCTGTAATGTTCCTTAATATAATGCAGTTTAAATCATCAAAATTGCCCAAGCCGTTTTTGAATAATCGCTCGTCATACATATAAAAAATTTGCAGGCGAATTGATAACCTACTCCTTTAAGGAAGTCAGTGAAAAAGAAAGCTTTTTGCATTCACGAGGAAGTATATTACAAATTAATTCCATAAAAATTTTTAAAAAAATTACTCAGCTTTGTAGTAGCAGGTGAAAGAATATAATTCTAATAATTTACTTCTTGTAGAATAAGGATGACTATTTTTTTAAACCTGTATGTTTGTTGAGAGCAAAATGCATATATGTCACCCAATACAATATTATTTGAACCACCCTGTATAACTAATTCAATTCCACCATATATTTCAATCATCCTATGTATGTAACTGCTTATGTACCACCTAATATCACATGCACACACACACACACCTACAACCGTATACCACAAAGAGATCTCCAGCACAACAAATTTTCGTTTTGATAATAATAATTAATATAATGCAGTTTAAGTTATCAAAAATGGCTGGTCATACATAAAAAAAAGTTACTGATGATAACCTCCTCCTTTTTGGAAGTTGGTTAAAAAAGAACACTTCATAGTTAAAATATTCCAATATGTTTTTGGAAAGTGGGTTGAAAAGTGGCAATCTAAGAGTTAGTATATCTAATATACTAAATCAATAAACTAATAAAACTATTAAAACAATAACTTATATTTATTATGGGCATAGATGTAATGTTTGCCTCTTCTAATATATGTATAAATAATTATAAAAATATTTCACAGCATTTTTAAAAATAAAATTCATTATTAGACTATCAGATATCTTTTATACTTGTCCATTCATGTATTTCCACATTGCTACTATAGCCAAATTCAGTCACCTTCTGCTAAATTAGCTTCATTTAAATGTAACTGATCTTTAACAAGTTCAGGTAGTTCTATACCCTGCACGAATTGATAAAATGTAGTGCTTCCCATAGATAATATTTCTGAATGAACTTCCCAAAATTGATCTTGGATTAAATCTTCATGTAAAGGTAAAATAATATGTCGAGTTTTCCCATGTACTGGATGTTTTACTTTTTTCCTTAACAATATTGTACCTTTCTTGAATACTTCAGATTCATTATTGTAATTGATACCAAATTCACTGAACAGGATTTCATTTTTGTCAGAAGAAAATGTTCCACATAATCTTTTATCTGCCTCAGTGTTTGTTAAGCCACCTTTCAATACCAAGGCCCAAAATGTAGTGTTATATAAGTTGTTAATGTGGCAATCAGCTTGCCTCCAACTCAAATAATCTCTTAAATTTTGATCAGTTGGGTACAAGACTACTCGAGAGTCAAATGAGGGAGGACACTTTAATTTCTGGTCTTTAAAATAATAATGCCAATGAAACACATATGATGAACTAAATAGACTATTAATGTATGACATAATTTTGTTTGATCTTCTATTATACAACACTGAATCTTTTCTTAAAACAAAGGAGTATTCATCACTTTCTCCATATGCAATTAAAATGTCTTTATACTCTTCCATCACAACTGCAGCAGCTTTATTCATTAATGCTAAAGCCCTGAGGTCGTTTGGTTTTTGAAAGTCATGCTTCTTCGAAAATTTATGAAAACCTTTGCCATCTATTCTAACAACAATCCAACAATTGGGTAAAACTTTCTCTTCACTTTCAAAATTTCTGACATATTCAAACTTACTCTTTGCCATTTTTGATAAATACAAGTGTCTTGAAGGAATCAGTATTGTATTCAGTATTGTTTTCATTTCATTTTTAAATTAAGAACACATTATTTTATTTTTGCTTTTTCACCTTCAAACATTTCGTTTAAATACAAGCACAGATCACACAATAAAGAAATACAAGCACAAAACATTTTTTTGTGAAAACAAGTGTCATTTCATCATAATCTGAATTTTTATGTTCTATGGTGAATATGCAAAAGATCTTTTCACCCTATGTAATGCGCAGGCGCGTCTGGCATGTTAAAAAGGCGGTAATATGAAAGTTTCCTGCACTTTTCACAAATATGCATAGGAAACTAGTATTAATACCCTTATTATCAAAAAAGTTAACCTAAATATTAATTAGTGGAGCTTTATTTGTACATCTTTCAATTAAAACAAATAACTGCTTTAAATTATAATGGTGGTTAAAGTGATATTTTCGTTAACAAGGTGAAAATAAGGCTGATGTATTTGACAGGTTAGGACAAAAATGATACTCATATTAGATTTAAAGTAATTAATATACTGATAATTAATAAAATAAGCATTAGTAATAGAAAATACAAATTTTTTGACAAACAACAAATTCAACATAAAAGTCATTTTTTTAGAAAGAAACCTCCAATTCAACACTAAACGATTGACAACGACTCCAGACTCGGAGTTGAAACATCTCCAAACACAGATAAGTATAACCCAGTATACAATACATTACTTACTATATATATATATATATACAGGAATACTGGTTGATCATTTTGTAGACATCTCTTTCTCTCAGAATAACTGTGAGGAAGAATCTCTGTATAGACAACCAGTAATCCGGGCAATTTTAGGAAATTGCCTTACTACACTTTGTTCTGCATATACAATTTTTAAATACTTATCGGTTTGAAGACGCGAGATGTAAGACCGACATCTATTGCAGGAAAAAAAAATTGACGAGAGAAAACCCAATGAACAGTCAAAATAATTCAAGACCTCCTCAATAATCTTTTCGAAACAACATAAAAATATTTATTTAAACTCAGTTTGCATCTATATGTCTGGTCATTGTACATTATGTACAACTGAATTTGAAAAAGTTTACACTCGTTTTATTTAATGTTATATCGTTTTTATCCTCTTAAAAACACATTACACATAAACATATACCATATGTATCTTTATTTACATAATCAATTACTTGTAATCAATCATCACTTACTTCACATCTGTACCTCATAAATTACATTTAGCACATTTTAGATAAACTTTGAACTGTTTATTCTTTTCGTTGATCTAATAAGCTTTCGACGAGATTCGATACAAGACTTTGGAAAACTAATAAAGTCAAATAAATTCTCCAAAAATGATTTACTGTACATATGACTCCCACATATTCCATGACATAAATGCTTTTTGCTCCATTCTTTATTGATAAAATGTTATAAATGTTAATTAAAATCGTTATACTCATAGTTCACTTTAAGTTTATAACTATTAAAACTTTACTATTAATAATAAATTACTAAATTACATTGAAAATATATGTATTCACGATATAAAGAAACATAAATTATAAAATTATGTATTACGATACGAAGCGGTTGGTTTGTGAAATATATTCATTCGCAACATAGAGCTTGTCCTTCTGGAAGTATGATATCATGCCAAGACCAGTGAGCAAATACATCACTGGCCAAGGCCAGAAAGAGGACAGGAGACTATTTCACTGTTAGAGCATCGACATCCTAGAGATAGCCTGTAATACTAAATATCGTGCCAAGGCTAGAAAGAGACGGCAATAGAGAGGAAATGACGCTATTTCACCGGAGAGGTCTTGTCTGTAATAGCAGATCCCTCCGGTTTGCTTCAAAATGTTTTGTCTCCATTCATAAATTTGTTTCCGTTTCATAATGACAGTCTTGTCGATACTAGTCACGAGTTTTATGTTTAATTAATAAATAAATTGGTGATATAAAACAAAGTAATTGGTTTTTCAACAACGGCTTCTACCATCATATCCTGATGTATGCAAACCGGAAGCTCCTTGGTTCACGTACGCTCTCAAACTCCTAATAAAAGTTATATTTTGGTTTAGTGCAATTAAAGGTTCTGTACCGACCTCATGGTAGGTTAGGGTTCAGATATAAAAAGTACATAATTCCAAAAATGAGAATATATTTTTTCATAAATTACATATAATGAAAATACAACTGAATACATTTCAGATGTTTTAAACTATAACATAAATACTAAATATCAATAAATGGTAGTTAAATAAGTTAAAAATTGTAATGCAAATTGTTAAATAAATTTATCAAACCATGAGAACTCCCTAACAATATATTACTATAGAGTAATCCTCAAAAATGTGTAGATACAACACAAGAAATACAGTTTTCATATTATACTGAAAAGTCATCTAATGGATCATAAATTGATTTAATATAAAAAACGGTCATGTCAAAAGACAATTTGTGAAATATCCGATATCTGTGGAGTTAGTCCAAAACTCTTGAAATAGATCCTAGTGCTAATGCAAACACTATTTTAGTTAGTATGTTCCCCAGTAGTCAGACATTTAGAATATGATTTAAGAGAAAAAGGATTGAGACATGTTTGAAATTACCTTTATACTGTATAAAAAATTAAAAATTGTAATGCTATAAATTTGCCAAATATCAGACATTCCAAAAAGCTAAAATGTAATTTAATCTGCTAAGTAATGTGTTCCTTTTGTCATCCACATGCATCATAGAAATAATTAAATTAATGGTTAATCATGTTTAACAGATAATGTTTAAAAAACTGCTTGCAACACACTTTGTTGAGGTTTTCTCTAGCAATAAGTTAAATATTATTATATGTACAAGATCACAGATCATTATATAATTTTGTTGTTAAAAACATTTTAGTGTGGTCAAATATTAAAACATATTTTAACCTGAAATAACAATATTTTTAAAAGTTAACAGTGCTTTTAACTTAAATTAGTACAAAAAATATGGGTATAACATTTTTTTATAGTCAAAATAGTAACAAATAAAAAATATGTAATTTGCAATGATCACTAATTTTATAGGAACTAACCAGAAGATAAATTTACAGGAAACGGAAATTCAAATATGTTCAAAGTCTTGTCCAAATTCATATTAATATTAAGGCAAAAATATTTCAAAATTTGTGGTGAGAAAATATTATCATGA
>JAVLUE010000397.1:0-82574 GCA_034190945.1 Octodonta nipae | reverse complement strand
AAACTACAGTACAAAGTTTTTTTTCATTTTTGAATGAATTATGCCATTCTGTTATCAATTTTTTTATAGACATTTACAAAACTTTAATTTTCGATATTGTAAGATAAACAGTTTATTGTACAATATTAACCCGTTTCGAATATCAAGCTTATTTGAAAAGTACTTATCTAAAATAAACAGAAGTTTATTGAAATTTGGATCAATCAAAGTTTTCTATTTATTGGAATCATAAAGCTTCAGTTCAGCAGGGCCTATTTCGAATGTATCTTGATCGTTTGTAAATAATTTTTCAATTTTTTTTATGTAAAATGCGTTTTTGATAAACACTAACTAGTGAACTTTTGTAAAAAAATGTATAAATCTTTTTGTGTTTTTTTTATGTTTTTTATACATTCTGAACATTTTTATATCTTGTTTGACAATTGAAAAAAAATAAAATTTTTTCTGTTTTTTAATTCTGAATTTGAAAGAACACTATTTTCAGTTATTGAAAATCAATTAAATCATTAGAATTGAAATTAACTGCATGCTGAGTTTCAAGCTCAAATGAAAATTTTGAGCTAAAACTATGAACTTATTTATCTAACAAAAATTTAGGTTCTTTTATCTCAAATAAGTTGACATTAAAAAAATTGACACCAAACTAAGCATCGAATTGTTCATTATTTTGTTTTAAAATTTTTAACGGTTACCCTTCTCTCCCAGTAGTATTAACCGTTAAATGCATGATGAAAGATTTTTACTTTGTTGATGTCCTTAGCATAGACAAGATAATCATTCTTCAGAAATAAAACCAACTCTTAAAACTTTCATTGACAGCAATAATGCAAAAAATTAATAAATTAAGAATTAAATAAATAAAGCTCTAAAAGTCTAAAAAACTTGGAAAAATTGTTTTTTTGTGATGACTTGAATTTTAAAAAATTGAAAATTTCTAGATTAAATCAAAATTTGAAAGAATATAAAAAGTATTCATCTGAAAAAAATTTTATTTAGAAAAAGTTCTTTGATCATTTATTTACTAAAAACATACTGTAAATATTTTTTTTCCATCAACTTTCACTGAAATTAATTAAATTCATTTCTGTCAATGTTTTCAGTGATAAACTTAAAATTATTGCTCAGTCAACAAATTTCTACTTTTTGAAATCAAAAACCGTTTTTAGCTCTTGTGGATTATTTTCTGAATTTTAAAATCATTTTTTAAAATTAATGCTTTACCTGTAAACATATTATATTTTCTAATAAATTTAACAGCGTTATAAAAAAAGAATCCAAGTTAACTGTTAATGCGGTTGTCCTTGATTTTTTTGTTTTTGTTTTGTGTTTGTTCATCTTGAATAAAAATTATTGAATTTTATTTTTTCAATTTTTTTATTTTTATCATTTATTTTTTCCTGGCTATTTAATCAAATAGAAGTCAAACGTGAACGAAAACAACAACAAAACAAGATGAAGAAACACGCATAACTAGCCAAACCAAGTTGGCAAATCAAGGAAAGATGAATAACAAAATTTACACATTTCAATTATTTATGATTTTTGTTTTTTTTTGTTGTCATTTTTATTGTTTTTTCTTTCTTCAATTCAAAATTTGTACAAAAATAACCAAAGAAAACAACAAAAATTGAATTATAAACTTAAAAAATACTCACCTTGCTAAATAGAAATCTTGAAGACTAATTTTCACAAAAAAAAATATAATCAGTGATTGTAAGTGTTTCGCCATAGAATATTCGATGTTTTTTCGTTGGCACAATTTTTTTTTTAAATATAAATTTCTTGAGAAAAGTTTTTTTGAGATTTTAATTATAATTTTCATGGTAAAAGTTTTTTGATTAATTTTGATTGCGAAACCTCTTGAAGCAAAATACTTCGAATCAGCAGAGGAATTTCGAAACGGTACATAGTGTTTCGTTATAAACTGCGAAAATTAGCTGTAGAGAATTTTTTATTTGACAAAGAGCTTAGCGTTAGTCGCTTAGTATGCGTGAAATTAGGGTATTATCAAAACGATCTTAGTCAGAGCCAAGATCACAAGTTGTGAGAACAAAACAAAAGGTCAACGTTTATGTTATCATGGTTTTTTCGAATAATTCAGTATTCGAGTAAACTAATTTTTTAACATTGTATTTGGCTCATTTTTTTATTATAATCGAAGCACATTGGTCTCATAATAATTCAGATTAAAAAAAGCTAATTCGAATCAAAAGAAATATAACGGAATGTTTGAAGTTTAAATTATTTTTGTGTTAATTATTTTTAAAAATGTAATAGTAAAAAAATTTTTAAACTTCTATGACTAAAATTGATAAATCAGATTTTCTTTTTCCAAAAGTTTGAAAACTGTGTTGGTCTTCATTTTTGACAAGTTTTTTCAAATTCTTAAAAAACTTTTATTTTTTTTCAAACAGCTTTTAATTTTTTGAATTCAGTTCAAATGAAAAGATATAAATGATAAAGCAAAAAGAGAACTAGAAAAAAGTATTCAAAAAAATTAGTTGAATTTAATTTCAATTTAATATAGTATAATAAATTGAAAAACAATTAAGTGATTATAATTTATTCTGCGATTTTTTTCGCTTAATTTTTTTTATCGAATTAGCATTCTTCAGATTATTATCCAAGTTTTTTTTATCACAATCATCTTCAAAGACCGTTCAGGTTTAACACTGCTCCAACTTCAGAGATGCGGCCTCGAACTCGGGACTAGCTAAAGCATGTTTGCGCTAACATAATATAATATTTTCAATAGTTAAATTATTAGCTTTTTCGAGTTATATTTCTAGCTAATTAAAACAAACAAAAAAAAACTGTATCACGTTAAATAAAATTCTTGAGCAGCTATTATTTGAAATGATCTTGAGAAAGAATTTTAATTTAGCACTCATTTTTATTTATAATAAAAATCATGATAATAAATTGCCTGTCTCGTCGATTTTTAAACAGCGGGTAAAAAAAATGAGAATTATAAATATATTGGCGACAAAACTCATTTATTTGAAGGGAATGAATGCGTTAAATTCTGTTGTTTTCTTCTTTTTTTTCTTCATTTATTTTTTATTTTCATTTTAAATCTGCATTGAAAATCGGAGAATTCTATTTCGGTCTATTGATTCGAATATCTTTGTAAAGTTATTTTCTAAACTGTTGTTTTCCTCTACAAAAAAATAATTCTAACAAAAAAATAATTTTTTAAAATAAACTTTTTTATGAACTGTCTGTTGTTGTGCCTTCTTGTATTGTTCCTTCATCAAATTTCATTTTCACCATTGTGTTTTTTGTTTTTTAAGACGCCGGTGAATATTTGACGTAATAATGTTTCGACTAAGAGAATTAATTTTTTTATTTTATTTTTTTTAATTTAAACAACACAATCCTGAAATAAGACAAGCACAGAAACACCAACACATTAGCTAGAGTCAAAAGTTTATTTGAAGGTGGTTTATTATGAGAATGGGCAAATGGCGCCAAAACTGAAAACAGACTGTGACATATTCGAGACACTATTATCACGTACAAGAAAAAACTTTAGACGAGACAAACACTGGTTTAAAAATTCTGATGTGTTTTTTTTTCTCGGTGATTTCTAAGGAGAAATAAATAAAATAAAGCAGCACTCTGTCTGACCAAGAAAACAGAATGATGATGATGAAGAAAGAAAAAAACAAGAAATGAAACAACTTCTTAGACTTATTTAATTTCAATCTTGTTTTTCTCATCAACGTTCTTTATTTTTAATGATTATGACATCAATCTTTTAGTGGAAATAAAAAAATAACGAGACAAAATTGAGAAAATGTATCAACTTGTTTGACTTCAAGAATTGAAACGAATTTTTGTAACGTGTTTGATAAATATGAAAATAATTATATACTATAATTATGAAAACACAACATTAAGACAAACACACTCAAGAATTTTTTTTATTATATGAATTACATTCCTTGTTCGTTTTATTTTCAATCTTGAGAATATTTTGATAAGATCCTGAAAAAATAATAGTTTTCATTTCTGACGGGAACAAATCTTTGTAAATCATCTAATTGTTTGGAAATTACTTTCAGTAAAATTTTTTGAAAATTCTCAACGGGTGAAATGAAGCTTCACAAGGATAACTTTTTTCAATTTGAAAAATAGCATTAATAGCAATAATAAATTGATCTAAAGAAGTTTTTTAATGGCAATTCATCATACACACAAGAAACGCTCCACAATTCTAAAATCACAGAATGCTCAAATTGAAGTTTGACAATTGAACCTATTAATACAACTTAATAGAGTAAGGTACTATTCACCACCAGCGATTTGCCACCAAGCGATTTGCCACCAAGCGATTCGCCACCACACGATTCGCCCACTTGCCTAATTTATTATAGTTATAACTATTATTTATTTGTTATTATTTTTATATGATATTTATTTTTATTATGCCAATGATTTTACGTTTATAATTATTCTAGTTTCTGAATTATAAGTGCCACATATGTATGAAAGTTACTTGAATTTAAGAGACAAAGCTTCTCAAAACAACAGCTTTCAAATCTGATTGAAAACAAATAAATATTTTAATTTCAAGTTTTATATGGCATTAACTTTTTAAAACTATTATGACAATGGTATCATTAAAAAATTTATCAGCATCGATATTCACTGGCTCTTATACTATAGAAAATATACTTACAAAACTAAAAATCTTCAAATCAAACTAAAAACAAATCTACACTACTAATAAAACTAAAAAACTAAAACTAAAATTAAAAAACTCAAATTAAAACTGAAATAAAGTTATAAGAATTTTCAAATAATTTCAATAAACTAAGGTTTATTATTGATTAAAAATTTTTATTTTGATCCATCTATGAGTTTTTCCCTCGCATCTTAAAAATTTTTCATGAAATCTGAAGTTGATAGAAAAGAATTGACTGATGAAAATTTTTAAGCGCATTTTCAAGCAGATAGCGAATCGTGTGGTGGCAAATAGTACCATCTCTGTAATCTATCATTAAATCTTCAGTCAACATTTTTGACTCAAATTATTAATATCTAAACAGTTTAGAAGAAATGAAATTATTATCATTATTAATCAAATTTATATTACGAATTAATAAATTAAATCATTATAAATTAATTTATATTTATTAATAATTATCATAATAGTAAGAATCATTAAAAACAAGAATAATAAATTACAATATTAAATACATTTTATGGAAATTGAGAAGAAAACAAATAAAAAAAAATAGAACTTGATGAATAGAAATTCATCAACAGTTTTTTTTTTCTTTCAGTGCCAACCAGAGATATAATTCAAATTGATGGAAAATAGAGCTGAGAAATAAAAAAGAACACATCGATGAAATCAAAAAAAATAATAAAAAAAATTAGAACACGCTGATTTAGGTAATTGTGGCCATGCCAATATTCCAAACATTTGTGCTTTTCAAAATTTTCTTTTTCTTTTTTTTTTGATAAAACCAGTGATCAAGAATTGATTGAATTTTCAGTTAGTGAATCGTGGCATCGGTGAATTGACTTTTGTCAACTTGTTAATTCAGAAAATTCCGAACCAATGTTGTCTTGTCTTGTGATTAAGCGACTTATTGTTCCACAATGGCTTTAATTTGATAATAATGTCATCTCTTCCCAAGTGAAGCAAATGGAGACCATAGTTTTTTGGATGATGACGCCGAGAATGATGAATTGGAAGATGTGGAAGAAGTTTGTGCCGAATTTTCAAACGTCGACGGCAGAGACTTTGAAGATGAAATCGCAGACCACAATGAAGAGGAAGAGGATGACGAAGTGAATGGAGATGAAGTGGAAGATGATGCTGAAGATTTTTGGTGGCTCTTTGATGGATACAAACGTTGATGAGGATGATCGGCCAGAACCGCTTCATAGGCATGTTTATTTGGTGGAGGTCGAATGTACGTTCGTCGATATTCACTCTCAATGATGGCCGAATAATTTTTAAGATCGTTTTGGCTTTTATTGTTGTTGTTATTATTTCGATTATTCGAATTATTATCACGTTGAAAACATTGAAAATATGAATGTTGTTGTTGAAAAGAATGAGGAGTAAGCTGTTCACGATAATTATGATTCTGTTGACGACTATTTGACGATAGCAAACCAGTAGCCGATTCATCATTGTTATTATTAATAGTGGTTCGAGTTTTGTTGATGTTGTTGTTGCTGCCATTTTTGTTGTTGTATGAAGAATTACAGGACATCGCCGTCGATAAGGCCTGATTGATAATGGCCGGTAATCTTTATCAACCAATTTATCTCTTTGTTGTTTCTTGTTTCTTTTATAATCAATCAGTTTATTTTGAACTATCAGTTTGTTAAGAGAAAAAAACCCTGAGAAAAGTATGCTAAATATTTGATGCCGATGAGAACTTGATCAATGAGTAATAGAAATCAATGATGTGTTCTCGGAATAATACTGACCAAAATTTTTTTGTTTCTGATTTTTTCTTGTTTTGTTTCTATGTTTTAAAAGAAATCGAGGTTCAATTTGATTTGAAATTTCGAAGTAAACTAATATTTGTTAGCTATTCTTTTGTTTGTACAAAAAAAACAAATTTCCTGGGGAAATTAAAAATATGATAATTTTTTTATATTTTCATTAAATGGTTGATGCTAGCAAGAAAAAAAAACGAAAATTGTTTCTGTTGTTGATTAATCATCTGGATTAAATGCCAATCATTCTTTTGTGGTTTCTTCTTTGGAGAAAACTCGACGTATACGTTCACTTCTTTGTGATTGTGTGTTTTCTTCGGATGGTTCTTATTTTCATATGAAGATGTTGATGTTTTTGTTGGTGGCGGTGTTTCTTTTCTTCAAAACTAACTGGTTCATGGTATACGAACTAACACTGATTGCATGATTCGGTGTTGAGAGCTTAGTTCATCAGTTTATTCTGGGCTTAGAGATTTTTTTTTCATACATCTATCATGTGTTTCTAATATAATCAAATAGAATAAATTTTTTTCTTGTTTCAAATAACAGAACATATAAAAAAACATTTTAAATATATATGAATGTATATATATAGAATATGTATATTGAAATAATCACAGACAGACAACAAATAATTTTTGAAGTTTCAAAAAAAAACAAACAAGCGAAATGAAGGAAAAATCCAGGTATAGTTTGAGGTATTTCGATTTATAATAAAAATATATTGGCTTGGCTTTTTTTGGTTTAGTTTGATTGATAGATTGGTTGATTCAAAACGATGAAACTGACCAAAAAAAAAAAAAAACAAATTAAAAATGTTTCAAAACATCTCGATTCAAAATTGAAGTCGCTAAAAAAAAAAGTTTTTCAATTGCAAAAAAAAAAATTTGACTATTGTGTAAATTTTTAGTCAAATTAAAAAAGCTTTAGAATAGAAATTATGGAAAATCAAATTGAAATTCGTAAAAAATTCTTATTCAACAACAAAGTTCGATAACTGAGTTTTTTTTCAATGAAAACAAAAACTATGATGATGATCGATATGACACTTACATTCGAATTTGTTGATCAACTGAGATTGATTTTTTTTTGACAAAAACCATTTTCTTGAAAATTATAAATATTTGATTTTTCCTTTCAACATTGTTGAAGAACGAAACGAACTCTTCGGGAGCGATTGGGAAACGATCTTGAAGTCTTTGATCAAGTCACATATCTCTAACATATACACACAAAAACGACTGTGTGTGTGTATTTTAGAAAGTATGTAATATGATGGTGACTGCCTTCTTGTTTTTTTTTCGAAAAAAAAAAAAAATTTTAACAAGCAAACTGAACTGTGCACAACCACCGAAAAAGAAAAATCGTCTTCGTCTACTCTCTCAGCAAAAGCGATTTTTTTGTTTTTTTGAAGATCTACCTTTTCGACAAAGTTCTTCAATTTTTTCTTCTTATTTTGATCAATCAAAAATAAAATATTCGATTATAATCGATGGTACTTTAATGGAAGATTTAAAAAATGATGATGAGAATAATAAATTTATCATGCTTGGTGTGTGTACGATGCTTGTCCGGTGTGGAATGCGTTTTCATATAATTGTTGTTGTTTTTCTTTGGCTGTTTCAAATCACATAACACTTTTTTTTGTCGAGCACGTGGATAGCTTGCGGAGAAATAGAAATATATGAAAGAGGTAGACAAAAAACGATTGGTTTGGCGCGCTTGGGCTGGCCATTTGCCGTTAATCAACATTCACACACACACACACACATACAGACAAGCTATACTATTTTGACTATTTACACGCACATAGTCTTCATAGCCGATGATTCCCGGATTTCATAAAAAAACGAATTTATTTTTTTTTCGAACAGAGCTGCTAATGTTTTCGTAGTTTTTTTGTTGGTTCGTTGGCTGGCTGGCGTTCTACCCGAATAATAAATAAATTGATGATGAGAAAAAACTGCTTGATAGTAGAAACAAAGGCATAATAAATATCCGATAAATTCCAAAACGAACAAGATGATTGACGATGGACATCGGACGTCGGTTTTTTTGTGGTTAACCACACTGGCGAAAAAAAAAACACAAACATTGACGCCTTCGAAAGAAAAAAACTTCTTAAATTGGTGTTTTGAAGAAAAACTTCTCGCTTCTCTTTTTTTCTTGGTGAGTGGAGTTCAGCTCTTCGAAGCTTTTTGAACTTTAAGAACGAGCAGAAGTTCAATGTAGAAAAAGTTTTTTTTTCAAGCTTGAAAACAAACAAACGATGAACGAAACAAGCGACGATAGCGAAAAACGAAGATTAAACAAAACACGGAAAACAAAATCTGATCAGTAATGAATTAGTAGGTAATGAGATAATCGGATATTTATCATCATCTATTTTACAAGATAGGCAAATTGATTTTTGTTTTAAAAAAATTGAAAAAAACAAACAAAATCTTTAGTGGAAAAAAACTTGGCTTTGTCTATTTTTTTCTGATCAAACACAAACTACACACATATTTGACCTTTTGGGCGATGGACGACAATCTCTCTTTTTATCAAATCATATGATTTATGGTTAAAACCATTCGTAGCGGATTCCAGGTAAATAATAGAAGAAACAACGTCGTCGTCGTCGTCGTAATGCAAAAAACGTTTTTTTTTTTACTTGACTCCACACTGGTTCGGGTATTAAGGCAACAAAATGTCATAGATTTAGATTTTTCTTCACATTCTTTATTTCTTTTTTTCCTTTAGAGACATCAAATCGAGGATGCCAGTGATTCAGGGTCATACACTTTGATCGATGAAAACGATTTGGACGAAGACGATTATTTTGACCAAGATTTCAAAAACAAAAAATGAATAAATAATAATAAAATTTAAATTTGTAATTCGTTCTCAAAGAGCAAGTTGAAAAAGATTGCTATCACGTATTGATGAAAACAAACGAATACACAAACAAACACAAAGATGCCAATAAGGTTGGGAAGTTTTTTTTTATGATCTTTAAATTTTTTGTTTTCTTTTATAAAATGAAACAGATTATAATCGAATTATAGTTGAAGTTTTTTCTTGTTATATTGGAAGATTCTTCTTTGTTTGTTTCCATAGATCATAATTCAAGAATGCCAATAACACACATCGAGCGAATCTGTCACATCACATTGAAATGATAATAATGTTATTGTTGTAAATGGATGATGGTTGGTTGATGTGTGTCTTTTTTTTTTTTTTTAGTCAAGCACTACTGCTTTTAAAATAATTTTGGATGGCCAAAAACAGAGCATTATTGTTGTTGTTGTTATGTCTGGTCTGTTTTCGCACATTTCTCTGTATAAGTGGTGTGTGTGTATGTGTGTGTGTGCTTGGGTATGTAGTAAGTCTCGTCGATTTGCAAATTTTTTACACTCAAATAAAAACGAACGAATACAGAGAACCACATGCTCAAAAAAAAAAGCAAGAAACACAGCAGAATGTATTCCATTCATTGGTTCTGAATGTGTGTTTGTTTGTGTCTGCCACTTGTGCTTCTTGATAAATGCTTTTTCTTGTGAGAGAGAGAGAGAGAGAGAGAGAGAGAGAGTGTGTGTGTGTGTCGCCTCCGACGATTCTCTGTAATGTTTTTTCGTCTCATCATTGGTATCGCCATATATATATAATAATATAATAATATCTCGACATCCAGACACCAAGACACTCACACACACACACACACACATAGAAACAAACTCACACACACACACACATTATTCTTTTTTAGCAGCCGCATCCAACTCACATCAGTGGGCACCAAATAATCGTACAAAAGCAAAAAATTTTTTTTTTTTTCTTTGGGACTATTCAACACCACCACCAGAAAAAAAAACAGTGCAACCATACAAGCTAACACAATATATATGTGAAAAAAAGAGACATTTCATGGCGTTAGAGTGAGTTTCATTTTTATATATACAAAATTCGTTCGGTTAAAAGAAGACACTCAGAATACTCTCAAACTGTTGTATAATTCATTTGTGTGTAGATTAGTACACACACACACACACATTAAAAGAAAAAGAGAGAGTCATTTTCGAAGAAATGGAAAAAAATACAAAGATTATTATTATAAAAAAAATAAAATAAAATAAAACTACAGGAGCTCAAACGACGCAGATACCAAGAAGAGAACAACCAAACACAAACAGCAACCTTTCCATCAAAAATCATTTATTCTCTCTGTTTTAGACTGGCTGAACGGAAATTTCTGTTCAAACTATTCATACTTGATTTTTTGTTTGTTTTATTCTATAGTGGTGGTGGTGATGGTTTTCCATTTCACATTCAACATTCATTTTTATTCTTGTCAATTTTCTTTTTCAACAACCTCAAACATTTCAAGATCAAATTCTGTTTTTTTCTTAAAAAAAAAAATAAATAAACAGAAAAAAAACAAAACCATTTAAATAATTATAAAAGAAAAAAATTAGTAATAGTAATTAACTATTTATAAACATGAAACACTTTGATAAAATTTGTATTTTTGTGAATCAAATCTGTAAAAAAAAATCAGATACGTGATTTTAAAAATCCTTTCTTTTAATTTTTCAAATTCAACCCATACACACCTGCACAAACAGTTCCGTTTCATCACAATTAAAACTGCATTTTTTTTCGGTTTTTAAATTTTCAAGACTTATTTATTTACTGGTTTGATTTTTGAAATGAAAATACACAGTTTAAAGAAAACAAGCAAACAATGATCAAATTCATCATAAATTTGAAAAGTACTTTTTGCTTTAAATAATCGTAACACTAAAATGAAATAAAATGCTAACAAAAAAGCAAAAAAAAAAATCGAAAAAGATTTTTTTTTTAAACTTTCAGATGTAAAAATTTTTATCAGGTCAAAAAAATTCAAAAAGGTGTACTTAAAATTATTTTTTCTTAAATATTTTAATGTTGTCGATGGCATAATTGAGAATGAAAAAACTTTTGCCAACAGACTTTTGCAAAGTAACGGTTTGGTACTTTTAAATGCTGGTGCGTTTTTTTTCTCTCTCTCTCTCTCTCTCTCTCTTTGATAAATCTAATTTTAACTGAATATTTCATTTTATCATCATCATGTTTCGCGTAAATGTAAACTTATAAAAATCTTTGAAAAAACAGAAAAAAAGAAACAAGCAAAAAGGCTTGATTTTTACGTGAAAAATAACAAAATTTGAACAAGACACATAAAAAAATGAAAGGCAAAAAAAAAGAAGAATATGAAGATGATTTGTATTGAAGAATTTGTTCTCATTCTTTTTTGGTGTGTGTTGATACACACCATATACCTAAAGACACACTCCAACCAAAAAACATTTGACACTGTCGAAGTTTATTTTAAGAATTGGTGTTTTTTTTTTTTTACTTTACTGTTGTTCGTTAGAAATGATTCTTTTATTTCATAGTTTGCTTGATGTTTTTCTGAGAAAAAGATATCAATTTTTTTGATGTTGTTTTTTTAATGACAAATTGTCATTGTGTTTTTTTTTCAACAATAATGATCAATCAGTGTTCGCTGTGAAATTTGAAAAAGAATGGCAAACATTCTATCTAAGTGACTATCATTTGGACTGAATTCTGTACTTTCTGATGAGATTCTTAAAATTTGATCGATTCTATACCGTACGAAAATGTTTAGCATCGATTAACCAGCAAAAAAAAAATTTCTTTTTAAATTTTCTGTTTACTAAAAGCTTTTAGAATAAAAACTCAAATAATAAGTATTTAAAAGCATCTAAGCATTTGAGCAAGAGTATTGATTCTGTTTTGGATATTGATTCGTTACTGTGTAATCGTCAAAAAAATTTCAAAAAATGATAAAAATTTAAAAGAATTTTACAACAAAAAATAGTTTCAAGTTTATAAACAGCTCAATTGTATTATTTGATACCATAAATGGAAAAAGTTGGAAATCTGTCAAATTCAACCAATTTTTTTGAAAAATTTAATTTGAAACTGAATAATTGATACTGGCTAAGATTTATTTTCAAGCATTTTCTATCATCCAGATTCTGTCAATATCAAGATTAAAAATATTTTAAAATGCAGATATCTATTCATTTTCAAGCTATTGCCGTTTATTTCAAAAAATAGTTTTCAAGTTTTATTTAAAACGCTATAGCCAACAATTTGAAAACTAAAAAAACGACAAAAAACTTTTCGAAATTGTGTTCAAGCTATATTTTATTATTTTTATAAAAACTTTACAAATATCAACAACGAAAAAAGTTTTAGCCATTCAAAATGAAAGATTGAAGTTGTGCATTTTTTAGTAGAGAAACTTTCTTTTCTGTTCGTATTATTTGTAACTCGTAGTTGAGAGATTGAAAAAAAATCATGAAACTAACTTTTTAAAAAAATTCCAACTGATAATCAAGTTCAATCTTTGTTAGTAAATTAATTTCAGGGAAGGATTTTTCGAACAAAAAAAACAACGCGGGAAATTAGATTCAGAAAATTTGAAATTTACACTTTCTGCTCCATCTAGTGCTTCAAAATAGATTGCTTAAATTAAGCAGCTGTAAAAATAAAAGTATCTCAAAAAAGTCAGGATAATCATACTAAACAACAATATTTTTTATTCTTTGTTTTTCCATTTCACTACAATTGACATCTATAATAAATTAATTTTTTTCATTAAAACTATTTCATGTATCCAAAAAAAAAACTATATTTGATGATGTTTTATTATAGGTAGTGTTGGTATTGCGAATGGAAACAACATGAACAAGATATGTTGTTATATCAAACGTTTCTCTTGTAAAAAAAAAACTGTCGTGATATGAATCGTTTTGTTTTCAAATGATACCATCGCATCATAATTTTTTTATGATATTTAACAAGTGTAATTTTTATCGTTGGTATGTGATGATCACATTTTGAATACTGAAAAAATTATCGATTGTTATCATCGTGTGTTTGTGTATTTTCCTCTTGTGGATCGGCTTTTCACTAAAAAAAAAACTTTTAACGTTGTCCACACACTGTTTGTTAGCAAACGAAAAACTCCTTTCGCCACAATCAGACTTTTTGGTATGAGACAACTCTTATCTGTTAGCTATCTAAAATTTTGTATTTATCAAGAAAAAGCATACGCATAAAAAGCATATTCACTTTTGAATCTATTTGGAGTTTCTTTCAAACAAACAAAAATTTTGTCTATTCACAATCGATCTATTTTCTGAAAACAGGAAAAAACCGTTATTTATTTGTTATAAACTTTTTTTTATACTTGAAAACTAGACAAGCTATCAACAATGCCTCAAAGGTAAGACTTTTTTAAGCAATTTTTTTTGTAATAATGTTTTTTTTTCTAGATTTGGTATAAAACCAACCCTTAATTTATCTACTGAAAACTGTGATTCTTTAATTTTGGTTTCTTGGGCTGATAATTCAACTTTTTCGGGAGAATTCGACCAATATAGAAAATTTATCGAGCTTCAAAAAAAATATGATGCTAAGTTTAACAATGAAGGCGGAATGGTTTTGCTAGAAAATGCTGCTTTCAAGCGTTTAATCTACTCACCGATCGGTCCTGTGGATAGAGATTTCGATGATGTTCGCAACTTCATTGATGCAGCAACAAGGGGCGTATCACGTGCCCTTAAAGCGGGCTCTCGTTCTCCATTAGTAGTCCTTCCTTTTGGTGTTAACATTCCAGAACGGTATTCAATGTATGATTTGGCCATTATTCTTGGCGTCTATCAAATTCTTTATGTGCCTCTAGAGAACCGAGAATTTAAAAATTTCACTAAAGTTGAAAACATTGGTTTCACTAGATTTAGCAGTTCAAGACGAGAATCTGCAATTTTTAAACTAGCAAATGCCATTGAATGTGGTCGAGCTGTGGCTCGAGATATTGGTGGTTCAGATCCTGAAAGAATGAGCGCACCCAAAGTTGCTGAATATGTTGAAGCTTTGTTTCAGAACTCTTCAATCAAAACGGAAATCATTAGTGATGTAAATGTGATTTCGAAAGAATTCCCATGTTTAGGTTTGGTGTTTTTTTTCTTGATTGAAGCTTTATTAATTTTTTTACAAAATTAGCGGCTGTCAATCGTGCTAGTGTAAATCGACATTCAGCAAGAGTGATTTTTTTGACATATAAACCTGAAGGAACAGTTCCTAAAAAAACGATATTTTTAGTTGGTAAAGGTGTAACTTATGATACGGGTGGAGCGGATATTAAATATGGTGGACTGATGGCAGGTATGCACCGAGACAAATGTGGTGCAGCTGCTGTCGCTGGCTTTTTTGAAACTCTTAACAAACTTCAACCAAAAAACATTTGTGTTTACGGAGCTATGGCTATGGTAAGAAACAGCATTGGTCCAAACGGCTATGTTGCCGATGAATTGATCGTTTCTCGTGCTGGAGTTCGAGTTCGTGTCGGTAATACTGATGCAGAAGGTCGAATGGCTATGGTCGATCTATTGGCTTATTACAAAGAAAAAATTGTAAATGAAAATATTCAGAACGCTCAAATTTTCACCATCGCGACTTTGACGGGTCACTGTTGTATGGCTGTTGGTTTTGATTATTCCATTATTCTAGACAACGGTCCAGCAAAACAAATGAAAACATCAAACTTGCTTCAAGAAGCTGGTGATCGAGTGGGAGATCTTTTTGAAATTTCTACTATTCGAAAAGAAGATTTAAAGTTTAATGAAGGAAAATCTGAATACGAAGATATATTACAGTGTAATAATGCACCTTCGTCTCGTACTCCTAGAGGTCATCAAATACCTGCAGCTTTTTTGATTCAAGTTTCGAAATTAGATCAACATGGAATTGATTCAGCACGACCAATATCTTATTCTCATATAGATATTGCGGGTTCTTCCGGACCTTTCCCTGGTGTACCTACGGGAGCACCTATCGGTATGCGATAATTATTTTAAAGTTTATCTTGATTTATTAATTTCCATAATTTTTCAGGCGCTTTTTCGTTTCATTATCTTTTTAACAATGAAGAACTTTGAATAAAATCAATTAATGATTTTCACAAAGTTAACAACATCTGAAAACTAAATGATTTTTTGTTTGATTTTGCTCAAGTTTGTTTGAATAAAGAAATGGTCTTACGAAAATATGTACAACTGTAAAAACAGATTTTGTTTTTTCTTTCTTCAACTTCGAATTATGACTGACACTTTTTTGAAAGCTCAATTTGAAATCTGCCATTACAGCTTCTGAATGAAGTCCTTTAAGGCTTTCTATAATTCTCGAAAAACTCGACTGATCTTGATCAAATATTTTTTTGATTCCAATCAATCGTAAATTGTTTATGTTTACTTTTGAATTGATTGTGATAAAAGGCAAGCTTGTTTAAATATTTTGTCGATTTTTTGTTTCAAACAATTGATAGAAATTAGTATGATTGAAATTATTCACAACTTTACAAGGTGATAAAACTTGCTGGTAATATTAAACCCAATACGCAATTTTCATTTTGATAAGGTAATTCTGTATAAACAAAATATGTAGTTTTTCAAAAGTTTCAAACATCACTGAAAACATGCAGCATAGAAAATGACTCTTGAAATAGACGTCTCAATATGAATCTCAAAATGAAAAAATAAATCAAACGTCTTCAAATGCCTTGAACGAACTCATATTGATGACTAATTTTTCAAAAGCACTGGTATCAAGTTTTATATTCTGTTTCATCCTGTTTAGATTTATCATTCCAAGAAAAAAACTGTCAGAATGTTTTATATGTGAAATCATTAAAATAATTTATAGCTCAAAGAAAAGTAATTTTATACTTCAATCTCACAATAGAAATTTTTTTTTTTTTGTTAGAAATTTTATTGAATTTAAGAAAATTGATTGAGAACTGAAAATACGCTAAAACAAATTTTATTAATTTTTAATCAGGTAAAATAGTTTTAAATAATTGCATTAAAGTTTCCAAACCTTAACTCAGAGTTTGTAACATGGATTAGTTTCAACGATCCATTTTCAAAACTGACGAAACAATTAAACTGACAAGCTTGATTTTAAAAAAAAAGTTTTATTCACATTATATAACATAAAAGAAATGAATTAATCAGTTAAACTCTGATTTTGGTAAATCTTGAAGAGCTTTTGAAAATCCATAAATCACACATTCATTTGGAATTGCATTGAAACTATCTCGAACCCATTTCGTTATTAAATCATATGGCTTTCTTTGACGTTTTTGTTTATTGTTGGTTGATTTGCAAGAAAAATGGTCATCTATCCAATTTTTCCAAAACTTTTGCATATTGTCGTGAAATTTTTCAACTACCGAAATTTCTAGAGGTTGAAGAGACTTTCTCATTCCACGAGGAATGAGAGCTAATCTTGCTACTTCACAAAGATCTTTTTTTGCATTTTCAGTCAGATGAGATCGAGTTGAATCATATATTAAAATAGTTTTTGACCAATCATGATTAGGGTTCAGCCTGTGCTTCCAGCATTTTAGCAGCCAATCTTTTACTAGATTGTCTTGCATCAAACCTTTTTCATTCATTTTAACTACAATTCCAGAAACCACCGGCTCGCGAATGGGTGCTTTCTTTTTGAATATGATCATAGGAGGCAAACGGTTACCTTTGTAAGTTACAGCTAAAATAACTGTGAATAAAACCTTAAAACGATCATTTTTAGTGAGATTTGGTATTTCTTCAATTTTGAATCCATAAGGCATGTCAAACGTCATTGGAATTTCATCAAAACTCAGAATGTTATCGATGGGAACTCCAACAGATTCAGCTGCAAACGACTCACGAAAAGCAACGAGTTTTTCAGCATAATCTTGAAACTTTTTTTTATCATCGGCTCGAATTGATAGACGATTTCTCCTTAAAAACTTGAAAACCCAACTACAGCTTGCCTGGAACCCGTCAATGTTTCGTTCTTCTGCTAGCCTTAAAGCTTCAGTTCTCAGTTCGACATAAGTCACACAATTTTTTAGTCCATGTTGTTTAATCAGCCATTCTTTCAACTCTGCTTCAATATCCGGATAACGAGCTTCTAAACCTCGAAACGCACGTCGAGTTGGGTTTGTCGCTTTCAACTTTGGAATTTCTTGTTTCCATCGCCGGATCATAGAATCACTAACTTTGAATTCCAGACTGGCTCTTGATGCCCCGAACCGCTCGGCAAACTCAACCGCTTTCAGTTTAAATTCAGCAGAATAACTTTTTCTTTTTAACATGTTGAATTCTTAATGAAAATATTTTTTTTATAATCTTTATGATTTTTTGGTGAAGGTATTCTTTCAAACCATTATTCTCAAAAGTGCTCACAAGCGCGAAACTATAATTAGGTATACCTAAACAATATATTCTATTTCAACATTTTTTAAACACTTATGTGAAAACAAAAATGTGATTTATTTTTCAATACTTGATATAATTTTTTTTTAATAAAATTCTTATTTGATAGTTTCCATAAAAAAATGAGTTCCTTTTTGAAAACTATATTTCAACAACAAATTCGGACTTACATTTATCATCCAGTTTACAAAGGACCTTTTGAGTATAAAAAAACAGAAACCAAAATGTACAAGTACCCATTTGGTCAAACTCAACAAACTTTGGAACGAAAATTTGAAGAGATCAAAGAAATTCGTAATAAATCTTTAGATGAAAAAGATATATCACCGTTTCATCTTGTTATGCGATATAAACCCTTTGGTGGAACTCTTTGGTTTGTTTTAATACGTTATCAAGCATTTATTTAACATTTTTTTTAGGCATGAAAAAATTATTCTTAGGCGATTGGGATTACATCAACATAAGTGCTCATTTCCAGCTGTTATACCTAATACACCACATTACAATAAAATGCTTTGGGAAATCAAGCATTTGATTATTTTACGACCATTGAAATTTCCTGATGGTTTACCAAAAGAAAGCGACATTGGATCCGTCAAAGTTGATTTAAATACAGGTGAAATGCGTATTTCATCAGCGTACAGAATTTCTGAAGAACAATTGAAAAAAAGCGATTTACCGCCAATTTTCGCTGGCAAATATTTACGAGAATATTTGAAATGGTCTTCAGGATTAGTGGGAAAAGGCTTGCCTAATCATGAAGTTGATCACAAAGATGGTAATCATATAGAAGAGTATGATAAAAAAATGAAAAAATATTATAATCATCAGCATGTACAATATAAATAAATAAAAAATCATATTTATAAAAATAATTTATACATATTTTAGATTTTTGTAAAATTCAAGAGCATCTTTATCGGCGATTATATTTTCTAAATTGAGATCAATAATTTTAATATTTTCTAAAGAAGTCGATCTTGACAAAGCTACATATGCTTGACCAGATTCGAAAATTTTACCCAAAGAAATTTCAATTCCATTCGTGATAGTCATTCCTTGTGATTTATGCAAAGTCAGTGCCCAAGCTAATTGTAACGGCAGATGCATTCGATAGGCACTTTGATCGTTTGAAGTTTGCAAATTAAATGACCATTTCTGTTGACTAATCACAGTTTCAACGTTATTGGCAAAGCGTATCCGAGGTAATGATTGACTGTGATAGTCATTTTCAAAAGACAAAACAATTCCAGTTAATCCATTGACTAAACCTCTATTCAGATCAATATTTTTGTTGAGCATAACTTGAGCACCGAGTTTTAATTCCAATTTTCTGGATGTCGGACAGAGAGAATCAAAAATTGTAGAATAGTTTGAATCACTATCTTTTGCATAATATGTACATGATTTAGTGGTCAACATCGAAAGTTGTTTTTGATTGATCATTTCAACATCTGAGCGATGAGTAAAAAGTTGCGTGGGCATTCGATTTTCTAATTTCGTGAGATCATTCTGTAATGTTTTGATAAGAGATTTTTTAACGTGACTAGTGATTTTTCCAAGTCGTATCAACTGAAGAATTTGAATAAAATTCGAATCAGTTTGTCTTTGTATTTTTCTTAATTCAAAACTATGATGAAAGGTATCGACCCAAGCTTTAGTTTGAAAACAATGATGTTTTTTCCCTATGAAATAAAATTATTAATCGAAAAAAAAAATAAAAAAAATACCGTTTTTTGAAATTGGAGGTAGTTGAAGAAAATCTCCACAAACTACAATTTGAATCCCACCAAAAGGTTCTTTATTACCACGAATTAAACGAGCAACTTTTTCTAACATTTCAAAATAATCGCCAGGAACCATGGATATTTCATCAATAATCAAACACTTGCAACTTTTCCATTTTTGAAGTTTAGCCTTATTCTGGAGCAAACGAAACGCAATATCTTCGGCTTTGGGTTTTTGAATTTCATTTGAAACAGTTTTTTCTTCAAGCCAAATGCTAGGTATGCCGGAGAACATATGTAATGTAACACCACCAATTTGACAAGCAGAGATGCCAGTGCTCGCCGTAATAAAAGTAGATTCAGGAGAAAGACGACTAATGATAAACTTGAGCAGATAAGATTTGCCTGTTCCAGCACTGCCAGTGAAAAAAACATTTTTACCTTGCAAAACAGCTTGAACAACTTTTGACTGATTATCAGTTAAATTATTAGCATTTAAAGTTTTTAGTAAACGAACTGGTGAAGGTATTAATGATATTAGTTTTTTTCTTTTTGTATTTGGACTAGTGTCTGAAAAATTCTCCAAAGCTAAAAAAAACTTTATTTTATTATATTAAATTATATTTTAAAGAGAAAAAACCTGTTAAAAGTTTTCGTTTTTCTAATTTTGAAGATTTTGATGAAAGAGGTGAAGTCGATAAGTCAGTTTCACTACTATGGCTTTTATTTGAAATAAAATTGGTTTTATTTTTAAAAGTCAAAGATCTTATCAAATCTTTTTCACAGAGAGGACTAATTTTATTTACAGAAACCTTGCGTTGAGATAATTTGAATACTTGCAAAAAACTTTTGTTTTCAAACAAATTTTCTTTATTTGATGTTTGTTCAACTTTATTTTTACATTTCATAGAAAATCCTTTTAAAAAAATTGTCAAATCGTTGGGAGGAGAATTTGAAATTAAAAGACGTGTATTGAAATCAGACAAAAAAATTGAACACATTCCTTTTGGAACAAATCGAGTATTGAGTTGATATTTGGCATTATTTTTGAAAAAAGTAAATTGTTTTGAATGTTTTTCATTTTTATTATCTTTAATTGATAAAACACAACTTCCACTAGAATTTCGTCCAAGATTTATAGTACATTCTGAAAGAGATATTTTATTTAATAAACCTCCTGTCGATGATAAAATTTCAATAATTAATGAACATTTTATTTCAGGTATTTCAATTTTCATTTTCTCCTTTCATTGAAGAAATCTTCGTTTTGGCAGTTAAAATAATTCAAATTGGCAACAATCATTTGTTGACAACGAAAACTTACCGTTCAAATACTACGTTACACATTGAATTTTTTAAACAAAAGGACAATGGTCATTAGAGGGTCAATAAAATCATTTGTGGACGTAAATTGTTGATTTGAGCTTGCAATTTAGAATCAAAATTTTTAAAACAATAGCATTCAAATTTTTCTGAAAGTTTATATATTATAATTATTTCGTAATGTGAACCAATTTGTCGAAGAGCAACAGTGTGTTTTGGTTTAGTTTTTTACTCTTTGTTGATCAACAGAAAAAGTTCAAAAGCCATTGTCTGAATGAATGTTTGGACAAAGTCTTTCGCAGTGATTATGTTTGTAAATTATTTTACCATATGTGTTCAGAATTTCGAGCATTTTTAGCTGTTGCATTAATGAACATTGCTTTTTTCGACGCCTTTATCCTTTCCAAGCTTTGAGCTTTTACAGAATGTATTTTTTTCTTTTGTTATTGCTTATGTTTCTGAGAGACACTGTCTGAATTGATTTCAAATTTTCAAAACTCATTCATACAATTTTTAAAAGAAAAATTAATTCTGCAACTCACTCTATTTCAAGAATCTAAATGATATTAAATGTTTTGATTTATCGAAACAATATCTTCATATTTTTTATGAGTTTAAATTTTGAAGTATAATGGGAGATTGTGATGAATTTGACCAAATGAACGCTTCTCAAATGCTTCACATGGCTTTACAAAAAATGGATGATATCATTGCAAGTAATAGCTCATAGCTCATATTTTTTGGTTTCCATCTATTTAATTTTTCATAAGTTTAAAATTGTTCACTTTTCTAATTTTTTTTCTTTCCATTTTAGTTAATCCTGATCTACAAAACCACGATCAAAAATCCGATCTATTATATAAAAAACTTGATTCTTCAGATTTAAAAAAATTAAATTGTATTATCGATGATAGTGTTGTCAATATCGATACAATAATCAGCCAACAAAGTTTTGCTCAACCAACCCAAACAGAAAACTTGAATCGAAAACAAGAAAAACTTAATCAACTTTTACAAGAGCTCAAAGATTATTCTAGAGAAGACGTCAACGAGAATTTTTTGATTTCAAATGATGTTGGTGAATCTGTGATAGAAAATCTCAGAATGGAAAATCTAAAATTTGCTTCTAACAATGAAAATGTAAGTCTGCCATTTCGGGTAAATATAAAAACAAAACATCTCAACTTTTCCGATGATTTTAAAAAGCTTTATTTGTTAATTTTAAAAATGCAATTTCCATAATAAATTGAAAAATTTTTTCCGTTTCTGAGTCAACTAGTTTGCAAATTGGAAGGGTTTTCAAATTTTTTCAATTTTCAATTGGAAATTCAAAACAAACCGAGCTTGATAATTGAAAAATTTTTTTCAAATTTAATTTTTTTGTTGTTAAACTTTTAAATCGTGTTAGTGAACTTTAACACACTGCTAGGTCTTGCGGAATATTTTTGTGAATTATCTAGATTAAATGTAAACAGGCTCTTTGTCACGCCCGAATACACTTAAAGTCAACAATATTATTTAAGAGATGACTTTGATTATAAAAAAAAACAACCTTTTTTCTAATGAGTACAGTGTAGAAAGAGAAGTTGAAAGTTGAATGTAAAACACTCCAATTCTGTCCATTTATGCCAACTAATATACTGACCCTAATGATAAAATTGTTCAGCTTCTCAATTTTCGATGGCGTTGTGTAGATCATTGAAAATTTTATTACCATAGGTTAGTTTTATTGTTATTATAACCAGGTGAAAAAATTAAAAAAGATCAATATACGATTGACAATCTTAAATATTTGTTTCCCCCAGTAAATTTAAGGCTTTAAAGATTATTATTAAAACAAAATACACTGTTTCAAAGGCAAAAGAAATTTCAAAAAGTTTACTACAATTTGACTTTGTCGCTATTGATTTGAAAAAAAAATTTCTCAAAAAAAATAGTGTTCTCAATCACAAAGTTTCTTAGATTAGACATTTTGATTTAGTCAAATTGTGGTTAATCAATTCTGGTTTATCATTTCACTCGTCTATTGAAAAGTAAACGATTAGATTAATTCAATGTTTTGAAAATTTTTTTTGTTTACCTGTTTGCAGTTTCTTTTTTAATGGTTCAACGTTGTTGATTGACATCAATGTTAAATTGCCGGTGGGATTTCTTTTTTAAAATTTTATTTCAATCTGTAACGAGTTTTAAATGAAATGGTTTTTTTAATTATTTATTTTAATCTTAAGGTTGGTTTATAAGATGAAACTATCTTTTATTATTATAAATATATAGATGATTGTTTATGGAAGTTTGATTTTTCCTCTTGCAAATTTTGATTAAAAATTTTCTTATTTTCTCATGAAAAAATGGGAAAAATTCATAGTTTGTTTGATGTATTGCTGAGGTATATTACCCGACGTTTATTGACTATAATCAATAATTTTTTTTTCAAATTTATTTATTAAAACACAAAATTATTGAAGGTCTATTTTAATTATTTTACAGCCTGCCTGAAAGTGTAAGACTTTGCCCAACAAAAAAAAATGATAATAGTAAAAATATAAAAATAGCCAGACAGATCAGCCTAGTACTCGCACACGAATACACATCAGTCACTATACACACACACACACACACACAGACACTAGTCAATTATCTTTGAGATGAAAAAAAATCATGTCTAAAATGCACACACACCAACCAACCAACAAACATTTAGACATGGATAAAAACAATCATTTTCTTCTGCCATAATATATGCCCGTTGTGAAAAGATATAAAGATGTAAAAAAGCGCCTGGAAAGAAAATGGTTTTTTTTCTTTTTCGATGTTTGAAATGGTAGCCGTGTTAACCGGCTGTCGGTTGCAACGTGACTTTGTACGACGCCGTGTATGTTCCCGATAATTTGAATTGTTCCATGATTAGATGTTTTTTTCTGTTTCTTTCATTCGTTAAACTTCTTTCATCTTTTTTTTTTCTTGATTGACACCATCTTTTCTCTCAATTTTACGGCTTCTAAATTGATTGACGGATGGAAGGAAGAACTAGGAAAAGAGAGAACAACAGTCGAAATGTTTCACCATCAATGATATAGAGAGAAGAAGCGTCTTATGTTATTTATTTATTTTATTTTTTTGTTCTAAAATAATGTTCAGTTTGATTCGTTGATGAATCTTTAAGGATTGTGTTGTTGGTGTTTTTTTTTTTTTTTTTTTTGGTGTGGTGATTTTTAACTGATAGAAAACACGTCAGCATTGTACTTCGGTAATGGAGATGATAATGGTGGCTTAGTTTGGTCTCTGTGTTTGATTGTTCGGTTGAACATTGAAGAATTTTGTTCGTTTTCTCTTTCTTCGTTGGATTTTAGATGTTCATTTCCAACAAAAATTGAGATCAGTTTGATCTTCATTCAACTCGAATGATAACTGGAAAAAAACTAAACATTTTGTTTTCTCAAGCGTTATTAAATTTTATTTTTAAATGAAGATTTGATCGAAGAGATATTGTTTTATTTTTTTCATTAGTTTTTTTTTTTTGTTTTCTTAGACATCTGTCTATCAATCCGTTGTATCTTTGAGTGTGTGTTTGCCCGCTGTTTGTGTATAAATGTTTTTCATTTGAATTTTGACTTGGGATATAGGTAAAACTTCATCTTGCCACTATCATTATTATCGTCATCTCAATCATCATCATCCATATACTTTGTCAAAATACAACACTCAACGAACTTTAAAAAAAAATTAACTTAACTTCGTCATCTCCAATTTTGACTCCCTTAGAAAAAAAAATAATTCGACGTAAAACACGCACAATGCCTTGATATTTAATCAGCATTCACCGTCATTTTTAGCATTGGCTGAAGAAGATCAAGAACTTTAAAGATAAAGAAAAAACTTATCGAATTGGTTGCTAGTCGAAGTGGCAGTAAAGGAGAGTGCTTGGATAGTGTGCTTCCCGTAGTGGGAAACTTTTTTTTTAAAAGCAACAAGTCTTATTATTCATCACCGAGAAAAAAACCTACGCTTGTGATTTTTTCCTAAACAATATTTTATTACTCTGAAAATTCGTTTTGAAAAAAATATACTGCATAGCACAGAGTAGTAGGAATATGCATGGAAGAAGACAAAACCACCACGTTCAACAAAGATTATTTGTCATTTCATGTCACTATTCATTTCGGTGCGACATCGCAGAATATATTTACTCAAGCGAGTGTGAATAGACTTCACGAAAAAAGAATCAACTGCTGAGTTGCAAACTACTTTTTGGTTGATACCCAAATATAGTTTTTTAAGTGATAAGTGTCGTTTGTTTTTTTTTCAAATATAATCCTGTATATCGTTTTTTTTTCTTCTGTTGGTGTTTATATTATTGATGCCAAGTTTTTTCATTGTAAATTATTTTTGGTTTTCATAAATTTATTTTAAAATTTTTTTTAAACAAACAAAACGATTCTTTTTTCAATTTTGTTTTGTTTGAAATTTTTGAAAAAAAAAACCTCAAACCTCGAAGAATTTCAAATGCTTTTTTCTTTGTTTCAAAACCGAGATGAATCAAACGGAAAATTTGAAAAATAACGGGAAAAAAATTGCCACTAGCATCGGACATTTTTCATCCCCTCGAAATAGTGTTGAATTTGATGAGACACCACCAAACGAAGATGATGATCAATCGAATTCCTCATCGACATCTCACACAATCAGCTCTTATCGTGATTCTTCGGCCACACCGACAATGGGTTTTGATCATGAAGAACAGAAATCTGTTTCAAGGAATCATTCAAACTCAAGGAACCAAAAACCTCGACCACTAAGCGAACCATTAGATGATTACAATCTCAATGTACGTTTAAGGGCGCTATCTTCATCTCAAATAAATAACAATTTGAAAGACTATTATCAAAGAGCTTCGGTTGATCCTTATCTGTTGGAAGAAGCTGCCAAAAATTATCATCAACATTATTCTCGTTTGTTACAGCCACCACCATCTTTGTCACCGCCTAGTCATTCTTATCCTGGTTCTATGTATTTTTACAATTCATCAGGTTACGTAATGAACGGCCAAAACGTTGGCGGGGATAAGCAAGCACAAAATAACGCCAATAACATGTATCATATGATACCACCATCACCATGTAATAGAATAACGATGTCTTCCTTACCATCAGCAACAACTTCTTCAACCTGCCATCTAAAACCATTATCTACTTTGAATACATGCGAAAATTATTGCCGTTTTGGTGGATGCGGTGACCATTGTCAAACAGCCGTACCACAGTGTTCTATGCCGTGCGGTGGAAATTTTTTTTACGATCATCATGCGCCACCATTAATGAATACCTCATCATATTATGATTTTGATCTAGCAACATCATTGTTGTCTCATCAAAATAATTCATTAATGTTCCCCAATGGAAGCGGAGGAGTAGGAATGTCGCCTTACATGGCGGCAGTTGCACATCACTACCATCAACTCAATCAGCTGGCTTTGCGAAAGGTTGTCTTTTTAGTTAGAGTTGAATTAATCTATTTTGTGAATTAATTTGGATTTTTTTCTCAATTTATTTCATCAAACAAAACATAAGAAAATTATTGTGTTGTTTAGTTTACAACAAATAAAAAGAATAGTATCTTTAATAGCTGTTAACTCATTGCCTCAACCAGGTTTTCATGATGGTTACGAAAAAAAAAATGCTTTTTTGTATATATTATTATACAAGCTCTACTAATTTTGAGCGAATCAACCATATGCCAATAGTATTGTTATTTGCCTGAGCAATCATTTCTATTTAAATTGACATGTTTTATTTTTATAATTTGTTCAGTCAGTTTTGAAAGAATTATCATTTCAATTAATTTTTATTTAATCAATTTAGAACTTCAACTCGAATGATTTTTGCAAAACTCCCAACACTGATAGCGAATCATACAACGAGAATGAATCGACAACACCACGAGATTCGATCGGGAATGAAAAGTCAACACCTTCAATCAAAAATCAACGCCAATTTTCATTAGAAAAACAGTCCGCATCTCCTGTTACTCAAGACGATTTGACGAATCGAGTCAATGATAATCAAAATCATCATAAACATCAATCAGTTAGTTCGCGTAAACGAAACACTGTTAGTTTTTATTTTCTTTGCTTAGAATGCCAAGTTTCTATTTTTTTAATTTAAAAAAAAATTACATTCAAAACTTTTAATATAGTTAAAGGATTTAGGCTTTTTTGATTTGAAAGTGAAAATTTTAGTTTTTTATTTGATTCAATTGCTTTTAAAACAAAACTAAATTTAAACTTTTTTAATGAGCCAAAATCAGGATGTTGGTTTGGAAATTCAGATTTTGAACGAGATAGAAAAATGAAATGTTCTTAAAATACAATCATTGCTTTTTCATTTTAAATTTCACCAAAAACATTTCATTAATTAAGTCATGTTTATTTTTACTTGCATTTTATGAATTTTAGTGCACTTTTTATTTAAAATACTGTAACATGTGGTCCATTGTGCCAAATTAAGTCGAATAATAATTTTTTTTGTTTGATAGAATGGCGATCAATATATGTCTTGCGGTTCTCAACAAGAAAAAATTATTCAACTCGAATCAATGCTTCAAATTTTTCGTAGTCAACTTACTAACACGGAGGACTTGTTCAAGAAAGCTTTGGTTTCAAAAAATTCCTTAGAAAAATCTAACTGTGATCTTTTATCTGTAATTGATAAGCTTAAACTTGATTCAACTCAATTGAAAGGACGTCATAAAGTCACAAAAGAAATCAACAACAAGCTTGAAACTGAAATAGAATCATTAAAAACCCGATTATTAGAAAAAGAAACAGAAATTTCATCACTCAGATTGACAATGGCCAAAATCGTTCGTAGTACTGGTTATGTTTTATCGGAAAACGAGCTTGCTTTGCTTAGAGGCAAAACCATTGCTAGTGATTTTATTAAACATGTAAGTTTATTTGTTAAAATTTCATCAGTATTTTTGAAAATTCAATTTTTTAAAAGAAATTTAAAGATAATTATCATGAACTAAGACCTCATTTAAAAAACTCTTTCTATTCGGAGCCTTCCTCAAGACGCGAAAGCATTTCTAATAATGATAGTTTTGGTGTCAGTAATGAACGATTATCACCAGCGGTTCAAGCTCGAAATCAATCAAATCAATCTTCTCCTATTCATGTTCAGATTGATATGCCAAAACAAGAAGCAGAATACTCGTTGATGTCACGTTCGACTTCATTCGAAGATATGAAGATGATCAGTGAAAACAACGAGTCAGCTAATCAAACGAATGGACAAAGCAATCATATTATTAGTGGAAAACCATATCGTGGTTTACCTCGAAACTCATATTCAACGATGCCTTGTAATTCAAAATCGGCTTTGCGTTTTCAAAAAAATATCGATCAAAAACAACGGCAATTAAGCGAATTTTCTAATGAAAATAAATTGACAGCTGCTATTTTCAACGATAATGAATCTCATCAACAAATGTCACAATCTTTATATGACGAACCGTTGAATATCAAGGCATTTTCAACGCCTGCTTCGCCAATGGTCAATTTGAAAGCTACAATGCATTCCTCAATGATTCATCCAACACCTTCTGGCGGCGGTGGAGTCACGTTTGGTAAAAAATTTTTCTGGTTGAAAAAAAGTAGAAGAACAGCAAGCGCACCAGAATTAGGTGAAATAGGTTTTCTTTTGATTTTCGTTAAAAGCTTCAGTAAAATGTAAAGTTTTTTTAAACAACTTACCTTTAATCCATGCGCTGACGTTTTGTTTATCAAAGAATATATATTCAGGCTTTTTAACGTTATTAATTTGCTATATTTGTTTGTCATTTGAATAATTAGAATTTTTTCATTAGTTGTTATTCAATATAGTCTAACAATTTTTTTTAGCCAAAGATGACGAAATAATATTACCATCGTTACAATCATCAAAAAATGAATTAAATTTACATGGAATTCATTCTCCAAAAATTATTTTTGATAACTCTAAACCAAAAGGATTGAGAAGAATTTTTTCAAGGTTGGTAATCAAAATTTATTTCACTCAATTTAATTCAAATTTCTCTTAGAAAACGAAGCACATCATCTTTGTCGGGAATTTCTGATGCATTTTCTCGTGGAGGTTTCCGGGCAACTTCTGGACCAAGAATTGGTTTTAGTCAAGAAAAAAGAATGATTAAGTGAGTACCGCGTAAACTAATTAATTTTAAACAATTTTTCTCATAAACTTAGCGTAAATTTGCCTTTTTCTCAATGGGACAAATTAACTGTTGCCGATTGGTTTGCAATAATCGGTTTAGGCATGTATGTCAATGAATGTAAACGTTGGTGCAAAAATGGGGAACACTTGATGCGTGTCACTTCTTTAGAAGTAGAAAAAGAGTTGGGCATTAAAAATCCTTTACATCGAAAAAAACTTCGATTGGCTGTAGCATCAATGAATGATGAAGAAGACGAGTTGTTGAAAAATGCTGGTAAACTCGATTATCTATGGGTGGCTCGATGGCTTGATGACATTGGTTTGCCACAATATAAAGATGCTTTCATTGATGCTCGTATTGATGGTCGAGTTTTACATTATCTCACTATCGAAGATCTTTTAATTTGAAAATCACTAGTCAATTACATTTTGCTAGCATTAGAGCAGGAATTCGAGTTCTTCGTGAAAACAAGGTAAATGGTTCATATTTTAATTTTCAAAATTGACAAGTTTTTTCAGTACAATAGTCAATGTTTAAAAAGAAGAGCTTCTTCAGAAGAATCAACTAAAGCCGAGTGGAACTCATTTGAGGTTTCTTTGTGGTCTTCTCATCGTGTAATGGAATGGCTACGATCAATTGATCTTTCAGAGTACGCTCCCAATCTTCGTGGTTCTGGTGTTCATGGGGCCTTGATTTTGTATGAAAACGGTTTTAATTCTGATTTGTTTTCGACTTTACTGAGTATTCCGACAAGTAAAACTTTATTACGGCGACATATTTCATCCAAGTTTAAACAGCTTATCGGTGATAAGTTGACAAAAATCAAGCGTGATTATGAGTGTTTGCCGAATTACCAGCCAATGATTCCTGGATCTAAAATAAAAGTAAATGTATATTTTTATATATTTTTTCATTTTAATAATGATATTTTGTCCGGTTATTTTTTTTATTCGACACTAATAATTAATGTGTAGGCTCATAAAAAGGGTCATTTCATATTGAGGAGAAAACGTACTGATTTTGAGCTCACCGATTATGTTTGTCCCATGACTCCCATTTCTTCTCATCATGCCAGCTTGAAAAGCATCAGCGGAAGCTTGGTCAAAGAATCCTCATCTAAAAATAGTTCGATAGTAAATTTAAAAAGCCAACAACTATTCTCATCGTCAGACACTGCACAAGACACGGACAATAAAAATGGCAATAATACTGCCGTTTTTTCTAATGCAAACCATTCATCGGAATCAAAAACTGAGAAAAATCATGATGTTTCAAGTAAAACACTGAATAATAAAAATAAATCCTTCATAACGAATAATCTGAAGGAATCTTCTCTCATAAACAATGATAACAATGAATTTGTTTCCAATGAATTTCTCTCTTTACAAAGTTGAAAAATTGGTGCCTTATTTGCAAAGAAAAAAAAATTTTTTTTTTTTTTTTAAATTAAATGAAATAAAATCAGTTTTTTTGGCATTTTTATTAAAAATTTGTTGCTTGTTTTTTTGAAAATTATTGAAAAAAAATGAATTCTAATAAACAAAAACAATCAACAGAATGAATTATTAATTTGTATTTTCAAATTCATTTATATTTATCACCGTGTCGGTGTTTGTGTTTTCTCTTTTTCTTATTTCTGTATGATTGACTTGTTGTTCCGTATTCTTCATCTTCTTCTTGGTAATCAGATTGATGCTTTGTTTTTCTTTTTTTCTTTTTCTTGAACTCGTTTTCGTCAAGCAAATCTTTTTTCCGAGATTTTTTCACTTTTTTTTCTTCGTTCAATGAAGAACGAGATAATTTTTTTCGTCGGCGTTTATGATTGGATTCTGATTCGGTTTCATCTGACTCTTCTAGTTGTTCGAGATTTTTCTTCGATTGTTTTAATTTAGCTTTTTCTCCATAATCAGTGAAATTCGCATCATTTTGTATGGAATCCGTTTTATTTATTGATTGTTCAATATTATTTTCTTGATTATCGTTTGACAAAACCACCTCTGCTTTAGGATTCGCTAAAGATTTCACTTTTGTCGGTCTCAATCTGGGAGTTTTGGTTGAATAAATAAAAACCGTCTCTTTTGGTTTTTCGTGAGCGATTTGTGATTTTCTATTTGATAGTTCATTTTCATTTTTTTTACTTTGTGGTTTCAGAAAGACATTACTGTTCAATAAGAAATAGTTGGAATGTTGACTTGAAGCTGACCAACAATTTGTCTTTGGCGAATAACATCGAACATCAGAAGCTTCATTTTTTTGTCTGACTTTATTTACAAACACATGATCTTGAATATTGGACGTTTCATCAATTTTGTAAACAATAGTCGTATCTGGGGGAATTAGATCATCACTTATTGAACGAGATACAGCAATATAATTGGATTCTGGCTTATAAATGATGTAAGCATAATCATCAAACGTTTCTATCATTTTATCATTAGTTTTTTCAATTGTTGCATTCTCATTGACAATATTTGTTATTAATGTATCTCCCAAGTTATCTGATTGTGAATCGACATTTTTCGTTTTTTGAGATCTGCGTGGTGTGTTTTGTTCATTCCAGCTACTTGCTTTCGATTTTTTCTTAAGACTTGATTTTTCTTTTTCACTGTTTTCTGATAAAACTTTTTGTTTTTTCTTTCGTTCTTTGGTTTTTGTTCTTGATTTATAATCGTTCCATTGCTCTTCTTCATCATCTCTCCAATCATTCGATAGATATTTCTTTTTTAATTTTTTTAACTTGGTTTTCTTTTTGGAATCAACTTCCAAATCAATAAATTCTTCATCTTCATCATGGGAAAAAATATTTATTAATTTATCTTTAGTTCAAAAATTTTCATTAGAATTGTTTTTTTTGACGGAAAAAAAGTAAATACAACTGTTAATAAGTTTCAATTAAAAAAATTTTATTTTTTAAGCTTACATTTATTGATAATGAACAAAATACCAGGAATACCAACAAAAATAAACAACAATACATAAAAAGTTGAAGATTCCGTGAATGATTCTTCATTAAGATTGTTGAAATTGTTGTTATTTTTTTCAGCATTAAAATCATTTCTGTGTTGACGATAGTTTCGAACAAATTTATCTGGCATGATAATTTCAATCTCTTTTCAGTTTAACACTTTTTTTCTCTTTCCACAAAAAATAGAGAAAAAAATATAGAAATTTTCAAATTCTAAAGTTTTCACTCAATTATATAATTGATTTTTTTCTTTGTTTGATTTATTTAATTAAAAAAATGAATATTTCGGTTAAATTCTAAGTTTATTTAATGGAATAGATTTAATAAAAAAAAATAGGTCACTAGTCGTTTTGGAACAAAATAAAATTGCTTTTTTTTTGTTTTCCTCTCTGCTTTTTGCTTTCACTGATCGATCGATAGAAATGTCAACTGTTAAAAAACGCTACCCAAAGTAATAAAACAATCAAGTGTACAATTTGGTCAGCTGGTCGGCTGAATATTACCAAAAAAAAAAAAAAAAAAAAACTAGGTTAACTCAGCTAAATATTCAGCCATAAAGGATTAGCTTGGTTGTGGTGTGGCTCGGTGCATACTTTTTTATGATTTGAAAGAGTAAAGGAAGATTTGCCAAAAAAAAACAAAAGCTCAAACTCAGGCTCTGATCAATAAATCGAAAAAAAAGATGACCGACTTTAGATCTACCACCAAACTACTATTCCCGCGTGTTGCTTATTCGAATAAACCAAGTTTATTTTTTGAGTCAAATTAAGAAGTGTTCACTATTTAATGAAATAGAATCGTCTTAAAATTTCAAATAGCTGAAAGAAACTCAAATTCATAAATTAAAAACAATCATATTAGTTTGGATTAAAGTTGAAAAAAAAAAAATTTAAATTTAAATAAAGATTTTTGGTTGAATACGGTAACGTATCATTTTCATCTTTTTTTACACTTTAATAAAAGTGATGGTTCAAAAAATTTTTTTTTTCAATGGAAATTTTATTTTTGGTATATCAATTATTTATAATAGTATTTAAATAAAAATCATATTAATCATCAAACATAATTCTCTGTTTTTTGCAAGTTTTTAATCGTTGTCTCTGTAGTTTGCTGTTTAAAGACATAACCAATCTTCAAGTTTATATAAAAATAAATTTGATCATTTTTTTTCTTTGAAACAAAAAAAAAGAAACTTTTAGAGGTGTGTCTATATGTAGATCAAGTTGTTTTGTCTGTTTTTTTTTTTGTTTGGAGTGTGGATGTGTTTGTATCACTTCAGAAGATAGTCCGATCGATGTCTCTTGATAGAAAATAACAATGATGATTTCATGATGATAGTTATAAAATGTTGTGGCTGTTGTAGAAAATGATTTTAATCAAATTAAAAATAAAAATACAGCCTCAAAATAAAAATACGAACACAATTTTTTTACATGAGATTTAATGTGATTTCTTTTTTGTATTCATCACTGTTGGTGTGTGTGTGTGTGTGTGTGTTACGCTATGCTTTATTTTTTAATTGGGAAACAAAGAGAAAAAAAAGTGGACATAATTTCAATGTTTTTAATAATTATTTACAAAATATATAAACTTGTTTGCATTGTTTTGAACGTGGTGATATTCCATTATTGTTTAAATCAATGATTTTTTACATTAAAAATAGTGAAGATGAAAATGACGATGATCATGATGATATACCCGTAAAGATTTATGATTTTATTTTGATTTTTTTTTCGTTTTGTTTTAAATATTGAAATAAAGTTTCTTGAATAATAATAATAACTTGAAATCATTGAAATGAAAATCATATAAAATAAAAATTAATATAATCATAATTTATAATATATAATTGACACAAATATAACAAAATAATAATAGAAAAAAGCAAATAAAAGAAAATAATTAAAAAAAAAATCAATAAAGTGTGTTTTTTTTTATTTTGGACCAGTTATTTCGGATATTTTGATCCAAAATTGTGAATTCATTTCAGGTTGTTAGTGTGTGTGTATGGCCTTCATTATTAAAATTCACGACAAAAAAAAACAACTAAAACAAGAAACGAAAATTCTTTAAATAAAAAATTTTGATTATGACCGAATTGATGACTTGTTTTTGTTTGAGGAAAGTTGATTCTCACATATTCTCGCAGTATTTTGCTTATTTTAAACACATCAAAGTTTATTAATAACAATTTTTTTAATCAGTAGATCGGAAACGAGAAAGGAGAAAAATGGAATTGAATACTTTTTTGGTGGTGGTAACTAGCGTTTCATAACGAATTTCTGAAAGATTTCGTACAGCAACGCATAGGTAGTATTATAGTTGTTAAAATTCGATTTTTGTTTTGTACTTTCTTGCCAAAGCAAAAAACTTATCAGAAATAAATACCGAATAAACAAACAACAGAGCAAAAACTAGATAAATGAGGTAGCTAAGTTCTTGAAACAAAAAAAAAAAAAAATGAAACGAAAATAACTTTAGAATGATAATAAAATTAGAATCGAATGTTAATTTTTACTGGTCGAAAGGGTTGTTCGTGTTGTACTTGATTGTTTTATCTTCCTATAAACAGTAGTTAAATTTTTTTTGTAAAGCTTTCAACATACAGCTTCATGAACAAGATAATAGATTTTCGAAAAATAGATAGAGAACAAAAAAATAATTTTCTAGAGTTTCAAAATTATTGAGCTTATTAAATTTTTGAAGAACTGAATAAAATTTATAGTATAGAATGGCAATTACTATTGACACGGATTTAGTTTCAGTTTTTTTTTAGAGATATAAATTTGAATTGTTAGAAGTTCTTTAAAAAATGATTTTTGTCTTAAAAGCGAAATTATAGTAACTGTTTTTGTTTTGATAGAAAAAAAAACGGAATGTTAACAGAAGAAAATAAAATTTTTGTTTTTCAATTTACTAAACTAGTTGGTATGATTTAAATCTTGAAACATTTAATAAATGCAACTCGGAAAAAAATGAAAAGACAAAGCTCACGTTTTTCATTCATTCAATAGTTCATTCGTTCGTTGATTTAATCAATAAGCTTCTTAAAAAAATTTTGTTCTACGTTATGTACTAGCACATTATAAACTAGTGTGATTGATTTGAATATAGCACAAACTGACAAACCGGACCAAAGAATTGAGGACAAAGAATAACAGAACAGATCCAAAAATAATTGAAAAAATATGATTGTTTGTTAAGTTTTGTTTTTGTTTTAAACATCAAAGGCCTAAAAATATTTTAGAAAAGAGAAAAAAATTAAAGATTGAAATAAAACAGAAAAAAAACTCAACAAAAACCTCGAAATCAAAAAAAAAAAACCAGAAAAAAATGAAAACTGTTGTGGTTGATGTCAGTCTTTGGCTGATGTCGATGATGACAATGGACTTGATGATTCGCATTTGATTGACTGTTGTTGTGACCTGTTATTTTTATTATTGGAAGCCGCTGTCGTTGTAGATTTAATTAATGAAACAGGAATTCCTCCGTTAGTCGATTGACCATTTTTTGCCATCAATGATAACTTATGAAACAAATTCAAATGCTCTTTATTGCTCAGCAGGTTTGTATCGTTTGTCGTGACAAAATGATTTTTTTTGTTGCTACCGTTACCATTATTATTGTTGTTGTTTTTGATATGTTTTGTGACAGTGTTGAAATGCTCGTTAAATAAAATGTTTGAATGAGATCGTTTGTAGCTTTCTTTTTGGCCATTTTCAATTTCAATAGACTTTTGTTTAACTAAAATTTCATTGATATCATGGTCGTCGTCACGGTCAATCAGATCTTCATCATCATCTTCTTCTTCAATAGGTTCTGGTTCTGATTCGGCATCACTCCGTGAGCGAGATAAATCAAGAACATCTTCATTTGAAACATTGTTCGTAGAATCATGATAAGCTCGGCGAGACTTAAGACCAAGATGCGAGATCATTGGTTTTGAAACGTTCAAGCTCGGTGATACAGAGAGGTTAAGAGGTTGCATTTGGACATGCTCATCGTCTTGATCGAACGGCTCAGCATGTTGAGATGGCAAAATTCGTATAGTGTGCCGAGGTTTTCGACGAGACTTGGGTGGTAATTCATGATGATCAGAGAAATTATGGGCTTTGGGAGGCAAACTATTTGTTGAGGACATTGCGTGATGTAGAGATGGCGGGTGTAAAATAGGCATGTGATGACTCAATGAGGATGGATTTGAGGTACCATGATAATAACTGTTTATCAAGGAGTTGGATGTGGAAGAAGTAACCGCTGCATTGGCCGCCAACAAAGGTAACTGAGCAAGCAATTCGTCTGCAGAACCAGGTCTACTAGAGGACAACGAACAAGGGCTAGCCGATTTGATCTGATCGTATGCTCTTGGTCTTCGACCTCGTCGTGGTCTCCCAACATTGGCTTCATCTTTAGGGCACTTGTGGTGCATTAAATGATGTCTTCGACGAAATCGACCAGAACATTTGTTACATTCGAATGGTTTTTCACCTTTATGAATGAGCATGTGAGCTTTGAGCTGATTTGAATCGGAAAACTTTGACTGACACATTGGATATTCACAAGCATACGGTCGTTCGCCAGTGTGAACCCTTAGATGGCGCCTTAAGTTGGCCACTTGGACAAATTGTCGATCACAATGATCGCAATGATATGGTTTTTCACCTGTGTGCAATCGCATATGAGTCTTGAGATGATGATCACGGGTAAATCTTTTATGGCACTCGCGACATTCAAATGGCTTCTCACCGGTGTGAGTTCTTTCATGATTTTGGAGAACATGTTTATAACCAAAACTTCGATTGCAAATTTGGCAAACAAAAACTTTGTCTTTACCCGTAGAACTGGCCACAGAGCCTGAACCAGGAGAATCAGCAGTTCGAGGTTTATGAATTATGTTAGGTGGTTTAGTGCTCACTGACAAGCTCATTGACGATAAAGGCGAACCAGCATTCGACGAATCAGAACTTGGAGATTTTGTAGACCTTGTGCTGTTAGCCGAAGAAATGGCAGCCAACATTTCTTGAACCTGAAGAATATTGTTGATGTTTAAGGCGAATGGTAAACTTTCGGGAAACAATGAATTGTTGCATAGTTGAGCGATTTTGGATTGCATTAACGATGATGTCACCAAAGATGAAACGTTAGGCGAAGACCGAGGCGTTCCATTGCCATTAGTTGAGCTTGAAACTTTAGAATTCGATGTAATCGAAGATACAGAGGCCGGTGATGGTGAAGACGAGACTGATTGTGGTGAGGCATTGTTGCTATTATTATTATTATTATTACTATTACTGTTTTTACTGATGTTCTGTTTGGTCGAATCGGTGGTCTGTGGAGAAAGCAACGGTAACGATGCCAAACGTTCGACCAAAATTTCGTTATTGCTGGTGTCGCTTTCTTCTTTCATTCTTTGTATGCTTAATGGAGCCCACATCTGAGTGAACTGACTATTGATGTTCTGTTTTCACTCTTTTTTTTCCAAATAATATCTGAAAAAAAATTTATAAATATTTATTAGTAAAATATTTAAAAAAAAAAATATTCAAAAATTGTTTCAATTTCATTTTACATTGATTTATTGAATAGTATACGATTAAATGTTGAACTTTTTTTTTGAATTGTGAGGTAGTTTTTTTTTTTTTGGTTTAGAACTTTTTAAATATTTTATATCAACTGATAATCACATAATGTTATAAAATAATATAAAATAATGAAGAAGATTGAATAGAATATTTTTTGATTTTAGATTCTTCGATCAAAAATCGATGATTTGATTTGAAATTATTTATTTCGAATTTAATTATTCGAAATATTAAAAAAAATGAGGTAGTTGATTAGTGGAGAATCGGGAAAAAAAATCATTAGATTTTTAACATTGAGGTAGATGATTTTTCATCGATGATTCGAAATTTATTAATTTATTTTGAAAAAATAAAATAAATAGATTGCATGTGTGTGTGTGTGTGTGAGAGAGAGAGAGAGAGACAGTTTCGATGACAACACGAATCATGACATCAAAAAAATGAGATGAACAACAATACAATAAACATACAACAACAACGACGACAAGAAACCAAATGACTTATCAGATGACTTAAATGAATGAGGTAGAGATGAAATTCGGTTTGAACTTCAGGTTGTCACACATTTGGCTGATATCGATCATCGGAAAAAAAAAACAATGATTTAAATACCCGTAAAAAATTTCATTATTTTTTTTAAACCGAATTAATCAATTCATTTTTGAAGGATTTTCTCAATTCTGGTTCATCACAGATTAAAATAGAATAAATTGAGACAACTAATAATATTTTTATTTATATTTTTTTTTTTATGACAAAATTTTCGAACTAGATTTTGAACTTTTGAATAATTTTGAGAATTGAACAGACAATGCGGAATATTTGTTTGTTTGAGAGAAATCAATTGATCATCAAAAGAAATTATTTCCATTGTGAGATTTTTCTTTGAAGATAATGATGATGATGATGACGCTTGTTGTGCGCCATTTATATTTTCTGTTAATTTTTTTGTTTTGATTTAAAAATAAATTCACACATCACACATCATTATTTTAGCATTCAATTTTTACACCATTTCCAATAAAAAAATAACAAGAGTTTTTTTTTTTTTGGTCCGGCAGTGGCAACTTCCACCACCACCGTCGCCCCTATCAAGAATCAGATTTGGCGTTTTCTCACTTGGCCCACACCTTATAAAAATTGGTAGGAAAAAAATTGTCACTTGAATTTTTTTTTTAAAAGGGACAAAAAACAACAAAACCTATTAAAAAAAAAACTAAATGATCAAAATAAAAAATAATAAAAAAAAAAAAATTCAATCGAAAAGAGATCGAAGAGCCGTCACATTGCGGCGGCAGCGGCGACGACGACGACGGCTGCTTAGGTCGAAGGCGAGTTGTTGAATGATTGGTAATGGTGGTGGTGGTGGCGGTGGCGGTGGTTGGTGGCCTCGCGTCTCATCATCATCATCTCCATAGACATAACTTGGGTTATATTTTTTTTTTTTAGACGAAAAAAAAACCTACTCAAACAGCCATGCAGGCATTCACTCGCTCACTGGTTCGCTAGCTCGCTCACTAATCAACCAAAGAAAAAAGCCTAGAGAGTGAATGGGAGAGTGAGTGTGTGTCAGCATTGGAATATATTGGTGATGATGAAAAAAAATATTTCAAAAAAACACGAGAGAGAGAGAGAGAGAGAGTATTGCATAAAAAATATTAAAAAAAGAAAGTCTCCATTCACCAGAGTGAGAGTGGTGGTGGTGGTGGTGACTTTACCAAAAAAAACTAGGGATACTAATGCACACACAACCACCACCACCATTGAGAAACCAAGGGAGAAATTTGACGTGAGAGCTGGTGTGAGGGGTGAGCGAGATTCGCTGAAAAAAACTAACAAACCCTAACCAAACTCTATGTATGCGTGCAGCGGGTCAAGGATGAGGTCGACTAGCTTTTGGGATGTGTGTGTGTGTGTGTTGTATACGAATTTTTTATAAAAAATAAACGATGATGACGACGAATGATGATTATTATTTTTTTCATTATTGGTATATGTGTGTGTGTGGCGTCCTCGTCGGTAAGTAAACAGCAACGCCATCACCAAACACACACACATACACAGAGCACATCGAACACTTGCACTGCAAGCAAACAGAATATATACGCTTGTATGTATGCCCTTTGACCTGAACAGCAACGAGATGCTTGCTTGTCAATAGAGAGAGATGAGTGTGTGCTGGTTAGTTAGTTTTTTTTTTTAGTAATATTCCACTGGCTGTATATTCTGGCCTATCACACACACACTCTTACTCTCGCTACGGGAATGGCTCGCCCTAAGTTCTCCCCTTTGGGTTTCGTTTCATTCCTTGTTTTTTCTATGGAATGATGCGGTCTTTTTTTTCCATCCATAGACTTAAAAAAATAGAAAAGATGGAGGGGTTTTGATGCGAAGCATGTCTTCTATGAAGAGAAAACTCTAAATTCAACTTTGTTTTTTTTTTCCAAAGCAAAATCTCAGAATTTTGAATGTGTGCAGAATGGAGTACCCAAACACACACACACACCGAGAATACAGATGTGAAAGCGAGGAATAAAATTATTGAACAACAGAATTCATTGAATGAACATACAGAGAGAGAGAGAGAGAGCAAAGAGCTCTCATATTGTTGATGGTCCAATATAAAATATATATTCAGTATTGTGACATGATGTGTAGGATGCGGCCAAAATGTCTATTCACCCACCTAAGACCTAAGACACAAAGAACAAGATATCATCGATTGTTTTTGAATCAAATAATTTGTGTCTTTAAATTGAAAAATTTTTTAAAAAAACTTTTGACCAAAGTTGAATGTATTAAAGTGGTCAAAAGGTGAAAACTAGGTCAGCTTCAGTGTTCAAAAAAAAAAAAAAGTTGACTCAAATTTAGCTGGTGTTTTTTGGTAAAATGTAGATTTGTTTTGACAACAATGACCCCCAACAAGACAGGTTGTGTGTTTCGTTTCATTTTATTTGTTTGCCCTTTCTCTTGTGGTCATTTTCATCTGGGTTCCATTGCGATTGTTCATTAGCTTTCAATGTGTAAGGCAGTCATCGAAAAACGAGAGAAAAAAAAAACAAAACAAAAAAATTGTACGTATCGACGGGAATGAGGTCAAGACGAAAGTATTAGTCGCTTGATGAGTGGACTGCCTTGCATGACTGGTTGCAGCCTGTGTCGAAGGTTAGAGGGCAGTTAGCTTGGGCTGAAAAGCGAAGGACGCTTGCCGGTGAAATTACCTTTTCCTTTCCCTTCAATACAAAATTGTTGTTTCTTGTACAAGAATGCAGTTGACCTCCACTGAAGCGCTCTCGTCATCATCCTCATCCTCATCCTTACCCATTCGTCTTTCTCTCACCTTTGCCCTTCCTTTTTCTTTCATTAAGTTTTTTTTTTAAATTTTCTGGAAAAAGCCGAATACCTGATTATTATTAGCCAGCATTCATTCATTCTCGTATTTCTTTCTCTCTTTAATTTTCTTTTATTTGCTTTTCTTCCATCTTTGAGCTTTCGCTTTCTACTTATTATAACACCGAGACAAGGAGTTGAGAAAACTGGACAGAACTTTTTTTCCCTTAAATTTAAGGAAACAAAAAACTGATGGTGGTCATTTGAATGGGGAAGAAGAAGCGATTTGTCATCAGAAATTTCAGTTTCTCTGAAGAAAAAAAAAAAATATAAGAAAAGTGTTGTTCGGGACGTTGTTCGGGGACATCCGATAAGGCGAAACTAAGCTACCCGTCAAACAATTATTACCCGACCAAATGTCCAATATTTTTTTCTTGGAGGTGCGGCGCGGTCATTCAAGACACTTTTTCCTAGTTTTCTCTTTTAAACCATCATCCCATACTTTCTCTGTCTCACGATAAACGGACAGTTTTTTTTTCCCTAGAAAAGATTGTCCCTTTCTACTAGTTTTTTTTTCTGTTCTCTGGTCCGAACGGTAGCCAAAAGAAAATCAAAGGAAATCATGATTTCCGAGTGAAAGCGAACAGAAACAGCAACAACAACAACAACAAAAGGTTTTTATTAGGTAAACTCTTAAAGAAAAACTGGAACACTCAGCAAAAAAAAAAAAGAAAAAGACCCAACTGGTCAAACAAACAGCAAAAAAGAAAATGTCCGAAGAAAGCATCAGTTCTATGACAACGCGCGCATTTTAAGACACACTCTTTTATTTATTGCATCTATGTGTGTGTGTTTGAAGCATATTCATAGCAGGTTTTTTTTTTGTATTGTTTTCCATTCAACTTGGATGAAAGTAAAAGTTTGACACACAAATACGCACACATGGCTTTCAGGTAACGATTATATTGTACTGTGTGTACCAATCATTATATATTATATTATATATGTGTTTGTAAACCTAAAATAAAAACATACACACACACACACACACACAGACAAACAAATTCACATTTCGAATCATTCGATTCATGTGTGCATCCGTTTCAATTAAAAAATTTGGAACAATTTTGAAACTAGTTCTGGAACACACACACAAAAAACATCAGTTTAAATACAAAATAATTTAGATTTAAAAAAATTAATTCTACTTATGATATGTGATATCTCTCTCTATTTTTATTCGTTGATGAAAGCTAATATTGAAAATCTATTTGTTGTTGGTGTTCTTCTGTGATAAACACACAGCAAAACGAATGGAATTGTGATTGTGAATTTATTGAGTTTGTGTGCGTGTGTGTGTATATATATGAATGAACAAACAAATGTATTCGTGTTTGGTATTTGGTACATTATATAGGATGCGGCAATGAAAAGATGAACAAAACAACCACTGAATGGTTGGCATGATAACCCTTCTACATAAATACACGCTAGCTCGCTCACTACACAAGCAAAGCAAGCCAAAAAAAAAGAGGTTGACTCTTTCCTTCCAATTTGGTAGATTTGGTAAACACCACCACCACCACCACATTGATGGCAAGTGAGAGTGCAATAAACGACTCTGTTTCATGTTTTTAACGAAAGATGTGTACTCATCGAGTGTTTTTGGTTGCTTTTGAATGGATGTGTTGTGTGTGTGTGTGTGTGTGTGGCAAATTTATTAACATTAATAAAGGCAAGCAAATGCAGTGTTGCGGTGGTGGTGGCGGTGTTTCTCTCGACCACACTGTTGTTTATTTTCTTTTTGATGATGGGATGCTTTAGAAAGAGTTAAGCCTTGCTTTTTTTTTTCTCTCTCTCTCTCTCACTCACCGACACATAGCTATAGGAAAATTTTTTAAACAGCTTTTCAAAAGAAAATTCTTGAAAAAAAAAATTCGATTCTCTTGTTATTTCCATGATGGTTCTCGTCTATTAATTTCTATCTTTTTCTATATAGAAAGAATGGAAATTCAAGCAACAAATTATTGGAAAATATGCAAGATAGAGGAGACCAAAAAAAAAAAAACCCACATGTAAAAATATTTGAAAGATAACCTTGAGGATGAGTCTCTCTCTCTCTCTCTCTTTAAATATTTAATCCTAGAAACAACTTGTGACTATAAAGTCCTTTCTTCTCTCTCACTGTTTATCGTATTTATCGAATCTTTATATTATAAACAAGAATTTATATTTTTTTTATTTTTGATGTCAAGGTTCATAGACCAAAGTTAAACAACAACAACAAGAACAGTAAAGAAGCAAATTTCTTCACTTGAAACATTGAAAGTAATTTGTGTTGACAAACTTATTATAAATAAAGTGAAAACTATAATATCAATACCCTAAAATACCACATCATCTTGAGCATCTAATATCAATATATCAAATGAGTCCAAAAAGCCAATCGACTAAATAAACTAAACACAGTACACATTTCACCATCAAGAAAACCAATGCCAAACTGTTTGCTGAAACCATCATAGTCTTTTTACATGGTATCTATATGGTTCTTTTTTTTTGGGTGCATCGATTTGAAACTCAACAATTTGTGATTTTTTTTTTTTTTTGTGATGATGGATGTGTGGAGAACCTTATCAACGATAACACTACAAAAAGAGACTAGAACAAATTTTTTATTTGGCCATAACATTTCCTCCAGATGGGAAAAAAAACATCGACTACGATGGTACAAGGGATGTGTGTGTGTGTGTGTGTGTGTGTGTTTGTCACTTGAAAGCAATGCCTATTTCAACAGTTTATGTTTGAACTCTATCTTTTAAAAAACCAAGAGTCAGCTTCAATGCTTGGCAACCAATTGGTTGGTTATCGTTTGAATGATATTGATAAAGCATTTTTATGATGTTAATTCTTGAATCTTGGCTTGTCAGATCAACTAACTCTCTCACACAAACACACAACCTGGCTTTTTTTCTGGTTTGGGTTGATTTTGACTGCTTTCATTTGCCATTTTTTTTTTTCTTTCAATTTTTGTTTTCCCAATGATTGGGATAAATACAGCCACCAAACAAACTTTCGACCTTTCGACGCCCTTAGTTTTCGATGACCTCATGACACAATGATTAACCTTCATATCACTGTGTGGCGGCACACCACACAACTATCACATTCTATGCCATATATATTGTATGGCAATGACAACCAGAAAAAAAAAAAAAAAAACTAATCGAATTGAAACAAATGGAGGGAGTGATTTAGTATGATGATTAGCATACACAGCAAACACCAAGAAAGAAACAAGTGTTTCAAAAATTTTTTTTTTATTATCAAGTGCAACAGTTATAACTTATGAACTTGAAACGTGTCTTGAAAGTTTCTTCACTAAATCTATTTATTTTTTCCTAAATAAAAAAATCTCTTTGTTTTTTTGAAGTTCTCTAGTTTTTTTTTTTTTTTTTTGTCAAAGGACAAAGTTAAAATCGCATGAAAGATGTTTTTTTTTTCTATAGATAAAGCTAAAAGATATGTACCACATGTGCCCAAAAAAAAAAAAAAAAGTGATACGCATCAAAATTTTTTTTTTTTATCTCTATTACATCACAGAAGAGAAAAAATTATGGCAAGTGTTTTGTAGTGGAACAAAAAAAATATATGGCCTAGTTTTTTTTTTTTTAAAAATTCTTGTGGTTTTTATTTTTTTGAAAAAAAAACCCAGAAAAAAATCAGGATATTGAAGACATTTTCTCTTAACAAATCAACATGATAATGATTTTTGAAAGCATCATTTTTCCCTCCCTTTAAAAAATCAACAGAGAAAAACATTCTATTAAAAAATGAATGGCATGTTCTGATTGGCCTACTAATGTACACAATGAACCAGTTTTCAGTTACTCAAAAAAGAAGAACTGATAGTCGCGTTTAGCTAGCTGGTAGTCGAGTGAATACAATGAAGATGAAACTACACAGTAGTTTTCACTAGAAACAAAAAATACACATTCACACAGACTATCTATTTTTTGATTTGAATGTGTAATAAAAACTATTGGAAGAAAGTGAAATTCTTGACAAGTAGTCGTCTTCTTTACTCTCTCTCTCTCTCTCTCTTGTCTATGGACATAATTTAATAATAATAATAAACATAAACTACCCAAATTAACAATTTAACAGTTAGATTCTAACTGAATAATTTATATTGATTAAAATATTAAACAACCAAAAAAAAAAAAACTGACCAACCAAAAAGAGCACAGTGAAAATCGCCATCATCCTATCCACAGGTATGTCTTGAAAAATTTTTTTTTCTAACGCTTGGTAAACTTTATTTCAGTCAGAATGAAATCCATTTAAAAGCAATTATTTATAAATGGTTGAGTTGTTGTTTGTTTAGTTTTTCTTTTTTAAACTGGTTCAATGATTTTTTTTTCTCTTGTTTCGTTTCAAAGTCATTAAACAAATACTGGCGTTAATGAAATCCAATCAAAAAATAAATTTCTTTCTATGTGTTTTTTTTTTAAATTTTAATTTAATTTCACGTTGAAAGTACTTTCTTCATACTTTCATCTGTAGTTTAAGGCTAAAGGCTTCGAAGGTATTTTCACTGTAAACCACTGTTTTTGGGTATATATCGGTGCTGTGTATATCCTGCATGACACGACAGCAACCAAAATTGACGGTATTCCAGTTAGCCAGAATTAATTATGTAAGCGACCATCAAATTACTGGTAGTGTAGGAGACAAGAGAACAGACAGAGCAAAAGAAAAATATTAAAACGACAAACACCTCGCCCATTCACTCTGTTTCTCTCGTTCATTTTTAATCTATCGTTCAATGACATGACAAACAATATTTGTGTTTCAAAAATTATTATTAATATTATTATCTAGTAGTTAACTCACAAGAAAAATTTACGTTTTTTTTTTGTTTATGTTTTATTTCAATTTATTTGATTGTTCTGTGTTGCTAAAATCTAAAATTAAAAAAAAAAAATAAATTAAATAAATAAATTGATAAACAGGCATATTTTTTTCTGTCTCTTTAGTAGTTATTTCGAGCTGCTAAAAAATTGATAACAAAGAAAGCTGAAAAAACTGAAGAAAATTGAATTAACAAAACCAATGGTCTCACAAAGAGAGTGAAATAGATAGAAAAAGCTAGTTTTTTTTTTTTTTTGTTGATTGAAAGCTGTTTGAAATTTTTCAATTTTTTGGGTCGGTTTAGCGCCTAGTGTGATTGTGATGATATCGATGATGGTGGTATTTTAGCCATTTTCTCTTCATCATATCCTCTAGACGTAAAATGATTGGGAAAAAAAACAATGACAACCAAAAAAAAAAAAAAAAACAGCCCAGAGAGATTGACATTATTTAGCAATATCATCAATTAGCTACCAATAGAAACTTGGTTCTCTGAATTGTCAAAGTTTATTATCAAATCACACACACACACATTTGGATCATCAATTGTTGGATTTATGGATAACAACACCAACTACACAAAACAAACGAACACGTTCAAAAAGAATGCGTTTCAATTTAAAATCAAAATAAATGTCAAAAAAAAGATTATAAGGTCAGAAAAAAAAAAATTAATATTTTTGTTGTTCATCGTTTCTGTTTTGGTTTTTGGTTATATCAATTTATTTTTTTGTTTTCAACTAAATATCAATTTTGATAAAATATTAATTTGAAAAACATTATCGAATAAATATTTAGATAGAACAAAAAAAAACTATGCTCTATTTTGTACCCAAAATTTTTTTGTTCAAAAAAAAATAAATTTAACTTACTTTATACAAAAAAAAAAAGATTGAATGAAACTTAAAGCTCAGTCGTTTCTTTTTTTCGGATAGAAGAATGAACACATCAACTTTTGAATGATCGTAAATTGAATCGTATCATATATATGAACAACTTTTGGAAGAAGACGAGAAAAAAAAACTCAAAAATCAATCGAATGATCCGGAATCTTTACCAGTTTGACGGACAATTTCATGAGTGACGTAAAGAATTATTTATAATTTTTTTTTTTTTGTTTATATTAAATCGCGAGGTATTATAAGTTGAGGTAATCAAATAGGAACTTTCTTTCTTGCAATTGCAGCTTGCCGATTAAGAAATGGATCGAATAGATTGAAATGTACCTGTTAACAATGAGAAAAATATTAAAAAATTGAGAAAATTTAAATAAAACAGATTTTTTATTTTGAAAATTAAAACCAAAATAAATCAATAAAAACTTTCACCTGCACATTTTTTAGTTTAAAGGAATTATAAAACCTTTATTTGCATGAAAAATAGAATTGAAATTTTAATCACAATATTAAGCTTGTTGTTTAATGGAATTTTTGGCAAACTTCTTTGAAATTTTTCTTTTATAAAAACATTGAAATATTATTTTGAAAAATTTTCATGCAAATTCTTCATCATGAGACAATTCGACAAATGGACAACTAGAATTTAATAGATTGAATGATCTATGAAACTTAATCAATGAATTTAAACTTTTAGAAAACAATGACAAAAGAGCGAAAAAATTACAATTAAAAAAAAATCGATTTAAATTGTTTTGTTTAATTTGGGACAAAACACAAATATTAAAATTTAAAGACATTCATTTTTTGTTTGGCCTTTCAAAATATAGAAAACGATTCAGCAACCACCAAACTTTAAGAAACAGCTGCTATAACTTTTTTGCTTTGTTTTATCAAACATAATTTATCCTACAAATGATGATTTTAGTTTTTTTTCTTTTCAGTTTTATCACAAAATGTTATTGTTTGGAATCATTGCAAAAAAAAAGAGGAATTATTGCATTTGATGCACCAGCTACACATGGATCATACCAAGCTAATTTCATGAACAAAAAAAAAACAAAACAACGGAATAAATGATAAAAATTTAAAATTTTTTAAATTGAAATTTTTCTTTAGATGAAAATGATGATGATGATCAACAAATCGAATCATAACAGAAAAAAAATTATTTCAAAAAGAACTTGTTTGTTCCGTCAATTGGAGCTCAAAGATTTTTTTTTTCTTCTGAAACATGTGTGTTTGTTGAAGTAAATACGAAATGAATACAGCAATAATACTAGACTAAAAAAAAAAAAAAAACAAAACAAAAACAATGACGGCCAGCTAACGGAAATCCAAAAGATATACAACAACAGTGTGTGGACATGACAGTTTTTTTTTTTTTGGGTTTTGGGTTTTGTTTTGGCTCTTGAAGAAACACACACAAACATAGATGCATTGCCTTGTAAAGCTGGGTAGAAAACAACAACAACAAAAATCCCCAAGAAATATGGAAGGCAGAAGCATATAAATGTTTGGATGATCATGGATTTCAGTTTGAAAAAAAAAACGATGGTGTCAATTGGATAGCCGCCTCTACTGATCATTCATACAATGTCTATGTGTGTGTGTGTGTGGTGGTAGTTATTTTTACTGATATTTGTAGATTAGAATACACACACACACACACACACACGATAGAAATAATGTTCCTAAACGCTTGGGTTCTCCTCTCACTATCTAGCATAGGGCGCAAGTTCCAGTACCAGAATAGAAAATTAACATCACCGGACTAAAAGAATATTCTTTGGGTATTCTCTGTTGTTATTGTTGTTGATTGAACGGAGAGATTGAGGCGGGAAGGTAGCCTTTCTTATGTTTTCCTCATATTCTGTTGCCTGTTTCACGTAGGAAAAAAGTTCGGCTTTTTCTTTGCCAACAAAAAAAAAAAACAGTAGTAGCACGCTCCAGGCAGCCCAAGAAAGAAAGAAACAACAACATCAGAAACATACAAACAAGTGTGTTTGTGTGTTCGAGCGCCCAACAGTCCAAAATTTAAAGCTGTCCATTTTTTCTAGCGAATTTTTATTCGATTTCAAATTCAAACCAATATCTCATACAAATAAACACACACACAAACACACACACACGCACCAAACACGCATGAGCATCAGAGGATCTAGGCATACACAAGTTGTCCATCTAAAACCCATCTCACTGGTCATCGATCGTTTTTTTCACTGTTTTTGGATCAGATTTCAATAGAAAAAACAAAATAAAAACTGAATAGTTTGTGCAGTGTAGAATCATTCATTCCCTTGATTCATTCAATCTCTCGAGCGTTCCTGGTACAGTGACAACATCAAAACAAAACAAAAAAAACTTTTTCTCCCTTCTCTGGTACAGGAGGAAAAAAAATAAACCAAAATGAAGGGCTTGAAATGATTTTTTTTTCAGAACCAGAGAAAATAAATAAATGAATGAAAAGAAATAAGAAAATGAATTTGAAACTTTTTTTCCTACTGCTGTTGGAATGCTTTTATTTATATTTTATTCTCTTAGTAACAACTACTTTAATTGTAAGATTGAGCTAGAACATTAGAAAACCAAATCAGAATAAAAACTGTCAAAAAGATGAGAACTGCACTTGGGGAATGTGTGTGTGTGTTGGATAATGTTTGGGTTTTTGGTATGTATGCAAAAAAAAAGAGAGAACAAATCTCGACCCTCTTGGCAAGTTAATGGATTTTTCTGTTTCATCTTTAAATTTTGATATAAATAAACAAATATCCCTAAAACAAAAAACAATCAAGAATAAAAGAAAGAATAAAAGAAAAGACAATAGAATAGAATAAATGTTTGTAGATGGTGGCATCATCCATCCACTTGAATCACAGATTGCATGTTCAAACTGATTGCATAGCTCTTTTCTCGATTTTTTTTTGGATTCTATCTCTCTCTCTATATATTTTCGTATCATACTGGTATTATTAACCAAGATTACGGAACAGTATAGTAATGATTCCATGTGTTCTCTTCATGTTTTCCATCCAATTCTTCAATCAAAATGTTCAAAGAGTTGTTATTGAAATGTTGTGGAATGCATAAAAAAAAAGAAAAGAAAACCAACCTACCGACTAAACAAAATGAAATGAGCCTCCTATTGTGTTGAAACCAACCACAAGCTTGTATTCCAATCATATAGTTTGATAGATTGAAGGGAAATTGATTTGATTCAATTTATTTGTAAAAAAATTCTTTTTTTTTTGTTCTTTAGTACAAAACGAGATTTTGTATTATCATTTAATTCTATTCTATTTTATTTATTCATTTTCAAGATTCAAGCCAAAATTAACAGCACAGAAAATAACAAAAAAAAAAAAAATAAAAAAATAATAAACAATCAAAAGAACTAGAAGGAAAATGAAAAGAAAAAAAAAATCAAATTAACATTGGAGTAGGCAAGGGGAGAAAAAATATCAAATAAAATTAGAATTCCTGATTTCTAGTGGTATTTGAGAGATTATTTGCTCCACATCATTCTCAATGTGTCTCATACACATTGGCTGTATGGATTGTAAATGTTTCGTTTGGTATTTGATTGTTAATTAAAATACAAATCTATCGTTATTTTAGGATTCTTTTCGTAATTTTTTTTTTTTTCTTCTGAAAAATAAAACATAAATTCGTCTCATGGAAGATTCAATTAAATGATGATCGAAGCTGTTAAATTGAGATTTCTTTCAAGATTTTCTCTGTTGTTTAAGAATGTTTTTTTTTATTATCCTGGATCAAGATGAACAACTGCCTATATTAAAGTTTACTACGTTTTTTTTCTGGAAATAATAATTGCTTCGGTTTGAAACTAATACTATGCTATCGCCAATGCTTGCGTAAAATTAGAATACAATAGTTTGCATCGATTTTATTCGTTAGAGAGAAACGAAAAAAAAAAAAAACATTTACATATACTTAAAACCACTGGGATATTTTTTCCAGTTTAATACGACACAAATCCACAAAATTCGATTCAAACAAATCGGTCAGTGACTAAACGCTCCAATACATGTTTATGAATTTTTTTAAATATTAAATTAGAAATAAAAACGCCCAAAGTGATTTATTAGTTGTAAAAAAAAAACTTATATCTTGTTTTCAAATGCTTTTGGGCTATTGATGTTGATGACAAGCGACGTATGCGAAAATTTGAAAAAAATGAAGATTGAAAAAAAACAAACATAGATGCACCCAAAATACACACACACACCACACACAATCTGAGTTCTTTTTTTCTCTGATTCAAAGTTTTTGAAAAAAAAAGATTTGATTCGAGCAATGAAGCCGAAATATAAGTAGTAGGAAAGGTTCGTAGCCCCAATTGAAAAAAAAAAACGGAATTCGGTTAGATAAGTCCACATCGGGTCGATAGTATCGGTCCGTTCTTAAATTTTGTCCCGCTTCTATCCCAATTGTAAGCTTTATGTTTATATATATATTTTGAAATGAAATCGAAATTTGGTATGTCTGTCTGTGTGAGCGAGCGTTGGGTCTATTTGAATGTTTTTTATTCATTCAAAAAAAAAAAAGAAAAATTTCTTGCCCATCACCGGACGAGCACAATGGTCTTGCAGACAAAACAAAACAAAAAAAAGACAGACCAGAGAAAGTGAGAAAGACCCTCATCCGACCATATTCTAACCGAAAATCGAGCAGCTCGCGAATTTACTGAATTTTTCTCTTGGTTTAAATTGTGAAAAGTAAAATAAAAAAAATAAAATAAATTTGTATGTTAACGATTTTGCATTTTGTTCCAGTTTCGGGCATCTGTGTGTGTGTGTGTGTGTGGATGAGGATGGATCATGCAGGTTTTTTGTTTTGTGGACATGATGTGTTTTTCCCCATAGCTAGATTTTTTGCTTTGTTTGATGAACGCGCGTTCGCCACACACACACACACACACACACATACACGCACTTGGCCTAATGTCGGTCGCGAGCAACCGAAAGAAAATCTAATTTTGGACCTAAGGTTTTTTTTTTTTTAGGATGACTTGGTTTTCACTATTTTTACTAGGATATGTATTGTCGTTGATTTCAATGACGACGACCAAGAGACCAAGTGACTGACTAAGAACACGTCTACTAAAATGACATTGAAAAAAAAAAAAATGAAATGAAAGCAACGAAATAAAAACACCGATCTTCAATCACCTAGAATGAGATGATGATGATGATGATGATGATGAAGGCAATAATAACAAAAGAACTAGTGGACTCTTTTGAAACATCCATCTACAATAACGGAATGGTTCACGGAGACACGCGACTTGGATGCAACCGTTATATGCCCTCCCCATCATCATCATCATCGTCAACACCACCATTGATTTAAACAACAATAATAAAAATGAAATCAAATCGAACAACACAAACAATAACAACAACAACAACAAAAATATGACCGATCCATATGGTTCGCATATCGTTCTATATATTTGAAAAAAAAAAAATTTTGCATTCACACCAATTTGGAAATTTATCAATTAAACTTTTAGAGAAATTTAAAGAAAAAAAAAACAACAGAGAAATAAAAAAATATTCATCAAAGTATTCAGATACATAATAATTCAAAATATTATTCAGATACAAAATAATTCCAAATAATGAAAAAAAAAACTAGTTCAAATTGAAATCAAAAGTCTAGAGACATCTACAAGAAGACTATCCAAAACAAAAAAACAAAAACATTTTTTTTTTTTTGGAACCACACCAAGATATTTCGGCAGCTTTCCATGAAAATCAATCAAAACAACAGCTGCTTTTTTCCTATATTTGTTTCATTGTTTTAAAAAAAAACGAAAGAAAGAACATTCATCACACAAACATACATCACACAAACCAAACCAAACCAAACATTGTTGTTGTTCAACATAGAAATAAAAACACAGTCTTCTTAGTTGTTCTTTGGCCTTTTCATGATTTGATAACGACCAAGAAGAAAAATTCATAAATCAATTTTCACAAGATTCGTTTCCTCCGTTAACACACAACGTGCAAATAAAATAAATTTACATCAATTAATTCTAATAAAAACGAATCATAGTAAAAAAAAAAAAAACTTATCATTAGAATAAAATAGGAATCTCAATAATTATTAACAATAATTAAATATTTTTGAATGATTGTTATTGGATTTCAAATATTCACACAGGTATATTCAAATTTATAACCCTGTATCTTGTTTTTCTTATAAACGATTGTTAAAAAAAATGAACTTTAATCAAAACCAAATACTTTATACGAATAAATATTTAAAAAAAAGATTAAAAAAACTTACGTTTGAAATTCAAGCAAAATCCCTTCAAATAACATCAACAAAAACGTTTTCCGTTGTTTTGAAAAAAAATATCAAAAATCAAGATAGATCAAGAAAAGTCACATAAAGAAAAAAATATGACCAAATTTTTTTTCATATAAGTTTGGTTTCAGTTGGTGTTTGATGTTCAAGCAGGTTCAAGCAACTAGACAGAGAAAAACTCTACCAAGGAAATGTTCGACTCAAATACAACTAGCCAGTGGTCAAATCTTTCAATGTGCCAAGGCTTTTTTTTTCTGTGTTCTCACTGTGCTGTGTGTGTGTGTGTGTGTGTCTTGGTCTTTTGCACTGGTTCGCCTCTTATTACTTTACTCACCTACTTTACTCAATTTTTTGACCTTTTCTCATTTTTTCTCTCTCTCTCTCTTTTTCTCAGATATATTATTTTTTTTGCTGGTTTTTCTTGGGGTTATTTTCTTTCATTTACATTCCAACTTGTCTAGAAGCTTGTCCAGACAGACGAGTGTTCAGGCCCTTTGACCCCAAAGAAGTCAAATTGCGTGTTTGAAGTCGTCGAGACCCACCCTAGACTTTTTTTAGAATTGATCTCACTCGATCAAAAAAAGTTGTTCGCCTCCAACTGTTAGCTGAACTAATTCCATCAAGTTGCTGTTGCTGTTCTTTTCTATCATCGAATTTTGACCACCACTTGTTTGATTAAAATTAATGCCTATTGACTGTTAACAAAAAATATTTTAACTAAGCCATAAGATAAAAAAAATAACGAAACAAACAAACAAAAATTCATATTGGAATTTTGAGAAAGTAAGAAATTCTAGGCACTATTCTTTTCGAGCTACCATAAAGCTAGATTGACCACTGGACCACATTATTGAAGTAAAGAGAACCAGTCCAGTAATAAAATAAATGAATGTCTAGTTTCTTTGAGCAAAAGTCTAGTAGAATAAATTGCACGGGTTTGGATGCAGGTGTGATGATTGGCTAACTGGGAAAATCTAAAATTGACTTTGAGTTTGTGAAAAATCAGTCAGAAAATCTCTAAAAACTTTGTAAGACTAAAACGTGATTAGAAAATTAATCAATTTAAAACTGTGTGATCTGATTTGAAGACAGATAAAAAAAAATTGACCAAACAAAATAATAAAACAACGATGATTGACAATTTTTTTAAACAGTTTCAAGTTTTTTATTTTTTGACAAGTTTGTTTCTCTCTGAAAGAACCTGTATCCTGCCATAGAGTGAGGCAGCAACTAAATTTCTGAGTTTAAAGTTTTCAAAGTTAAGCTTCAGTGATATATTTTGGAGAGAAAAGAGTTGAAAGAGTGGAGCGAGAGTTTTATCATCAGTGTAGTGAGGGTGGGATTGAATTGTGTAACATGAAAAATAGTGGTGTGTGACTGTGCTGTGGTGTCTCTCACCATCTCTTTCTCTCTCTCTCTCTCTTTCTCTTCATGTTCTAGTGATCAAGGGGTTGGATTTTTTATAGGATAGGATGGAGTTTTTTTTTTTTTTTTAAACAAATATCGTGGAGCCTATGCTAATGTTTTCATGTGAAACGTACGTTGGCATTTGCCAATGATAGCATCCAATCAAACAAAGCCGACCATCTCTGCCTACTGTTCAGCAATTAGAGAAAGAAAGAAAAATTCTTTGACCAAAAACATGATTTTTGACAGAAACAAATGACTCTGTGTTCATATTTCAAACTAAACACGCAAACTAAATAATTTTCACAAAGATTAAACAAAAACAAAAAATTCAAATTCATTTACAGAATTCAAAAGAATTCAAAAATTTTGTTTTAATGAACATTTTTTTTTTTGTATTTATCTTTGAACAACAATGAAATTGTCGGCATACCAAAGCTTTTGAGCGTTTGTTTGTTTGTCTGTCTGCTCTTCTATTTATTTTATTTGATTAAAAAGTGAATTACCAACAGTAAACTTTTAACTATGAATATAAAAAAAATTCCAAAGTTAAGAACAATTAAACAAAATGAAATGTAATAGAAAAATAAATGTTACAAAGCCAGAAATTTAGGGAAAAAAATGAAAGAAAATTATTTATGAACAAAAAAAAAAAATGACAAAAACGAACAAAAACACACCACAAACCTAAACCGAAATTCAATGAACAGTGATAACACTTTTTCTTTGATATAAATAGGAATTCATTTCTGAATAAATAAATAAATGAATTATTTTTTTTGATGTCAAAAAAAAAATTTGGCAAGTTTATTTATTGAAGAACAAAAATCTCTAGCTTATTTTTTTCTGTAAATATGAATGAGATTTGTTTGTTCGTTTCAAATGAAACAATTAGATTATGAAATCGTTATAGTTTTTTTCTATATAAAGTTTTAGAATTTAAAGTTTTTGAAATTTTTCAAGTTAATCACACGCATTTGTCACCAAATGTTGAAATTTTTCAAGTTTTAAAACTTGTTCATTCTCCACCAATCAATTCGAACCTATTCTCAAATAAAGATTCTTTAATCAATTTTTTTTTTTCAAAAGAAAAAAATTGATTAAATTAATGAATCAAGCAAACTGAGAACACACGGAGAGGAAGAAAAACAACAAAAACTTATTATCAAGGTAAATTTTCAACATTAACGCTAACTATTCTTTTGTTTTGGTCATTAACGAAAAGAAAAAAAAAAATAATCAAAGAAAGACACACAAACCCACAATTCAGAGTACACTTGTATATATCTCGAATTAGAAACAGAAAAAAGACATAAAACCATCATCATCATCTTCTCAAATGTAGCATTCACTCGAGCTATTGTTCCAATAAAATAATAATAATACTGACAAAAAAAAAAAACGTAGTAATGAACTTTGGTTCAATTTAAAAAAATATCTATGAAAAAAAAAAACGTGAACTAGAACGAGGAAACTTTCCATAACACATAATCCGATCCATGCGAAAAACAAACAGACAAGCCATTTGCTTTCTGCTTAATGATGATTCTTTCTTCTATCTCTTCTGACTACAGCAGAAAAAAAAAACTACTGAAAACAAAAAAACCAATCGAATAAATTGGCTGACTAAAACCATTAAGGCAAAAAAACAAAATCAAGAATTTCAAGAAGTTGAGACAATGTTCAAAACAAAAAAAAAAAAGTACGAAGAAATCATAGTCATCATCATTAAAATGAGAAACATTATGGAAATTAGTATTAGAATTATTATTAGCCAATAAGAAATAATTTAGAAAGATAACGATGGTCAAAAAAGAAACAGCGAAACAAAGTCAAATCCAAATCAATAAAATGAGTTCGATTTCATTTCTATTTTGTTTGATAATTTTTGTTTGTTTGTTGTTCTTCTAGTTATAGGAAACGTTTAACGTTCTTTCTAAAAAAAAATTAAGTCTTTCAATCTTTCTTGTAAATATTTTTAGCTATTAAAAATAGAAAATTTATTTGAAACAGTAAAAAAATTTGTTTAAATAAATAAAAGTCAGTGGCAGTATTTCTAATATTTATTTATTTTTTCTGATAGATATAAATTTAGATCACGTAAATTTATTAATGATTTTATTATTAATTAATAAAATCAATTGAAAGCAAGTTATCGAGATAGAAAGAGGAAAAGACAGCCAGATAGATAGAAAAAAACTAATAAAATGCAATCAAGAAATGAAACGGTTCGATAAAATAAAATTGCGTGATAAAGTTCCATAAATGTCAAAATTTGATTTGAAAAACTTTATTCTTTTAAAAATTTCGTTTCTTTGAAAAAAATTATTCAAATTATTTGCTGCTGTTGTTGGGCACGAGCTAAAAAAACATCAGGATAACACAACTTAATGAATACAATATTCAATAATTATTTTTTTTTCTTTTGATAGATATAGTTTTAAAATTTAAAGAATCGAGAATCTTTTACAGTTTGTTTTGAAATGAGTTCTTTATTGTGTTGCATTTTATTTGGTTTAATTAAGTTTTGAGTTTTACAATCTAAAATATAACTCTGAAATTATTACTTTAAATGCAAAACACAAGAGAATAAATTAAAAACTTCATAAAACAGTAAAGTAGAAAATTTAACTTTTAACAAAAAATATATTTTCATGAGAGAGAAAGAATTTTCTCATGTTTTTTCATTGTAATAAATGATCAGATAAATAGAAAGATTAAAAAAAACATTTTCCAATATTGATCAACCAGCATCAAAAAAAATTTATCATTATTAGTTTTTTCTTGAAAATGAACTGTTTGCAATGAAGAGAAATAACGGTCAAAGGTTCTTATAAATAATATTAATAGAAAAAGGTCAGACTTAAAAATGTCTAGACTTTTTTCAGTATGTTTTTCAATTCATCTTGTTAAAGTATTTTAAGAGAAAAAAAATTGACATCCTCGTGATAGAGGCCTATTTTTTTTATTATCTTTCATTTTATTTATTTATTTAATTTAACAAATATTAAGCAACAAATCCTTGAGTAAAAAAAAAACAAACAAACAAAACAAGAAAGAATTTTGAGTAAATTTCAGGCAAAATAAGATTAGCCTCTCTTCTAAGATCTCTCACAAAATTCCAAGTCAAAAATGTTGAATTTTGTTTTTTTTTTGATCGGACAACTATCAATATCTATCAGACAACGCCGGTATCAAATACTATTGGATGATTATCTTACAACACGAAAAATATATGCCTTCAGGTAACGTGAGATGTTGTTAAAATAAAAACAACGAATAAGTAACGACATCTCAAAAGAGATGCTTACTGTTATTCGAAATGTTATTAACAGTAAAACAAAAAACAGCTTCAACAACAAAAATCGAAGTTTACCAAATTAATCTGAATAAACAGGGAAAAAACAAAGTTTTATTTTACTGAACGATACCTAAAGTATTCAGGCTATTTTTTTTTGTTGTTGTCGCTGTTTTAGATGTGATTAATGTGTTGAATTTTATTGGAAAAACACAGCTTACAGCTTTTTTTCCATAAACTTGAAAAAATTATCTGCATAAAATTTAAATAAAAAATGTGTAATTCTATGAGAATAAAATGTGTGTGTGCCAAAGAAAAAGCTACACATTAATAAAGAATATAATAAGAAAAATGCCATGATAAAATATTAGAACAATTACTTTATTATTAGATCAACCTAATGGTGAGTTAAATATTGGGCCACAATTTTATGCACAATAATAAAAAAATCACATCCGCTTTACACTGGTGAGTTCAACATCATAAAAACTGACTCAACTAGATTATTGATGTGGCGATGAATCCAATTTTTGTTGTTGTGGTTGTTTTGGATCTAATTACCATTATTAACCTCGTTTTTTTCTGCTAAGCTAAAAGTGCTTAATAATATCGGTATTTGTGATAATGATTCAATGATTTGAGTTTCTAGTAATGGCACTATGACATAGACCAACTGATGTGCTATCATTTAGAAATGATATAACAAACAAAAAAATTCACCCGCTGATAAATAAAAATTATTGTTTCAATTCACCCCAGTGTCATCGGGCAAACCAAGGTTTGTTTAGTGTCAGTGTAGCCAGTGACACTGTGGTCTAGGTCGTTAAAGATTGTGATCAGTGCTTCAAAAACTAAAACTAAAAGTCACATTGATCTGTAGCAATCATGTTTAGTCATTCATTTCATCCTGAAAAAAAATTAAGCCAATCCCGATGACCTGCATTATATTGTTGTCTTTTACATTTTGACCAATCAATGATGAAGATGATGATGATAGACACACATTCCATTTGAGCCGTGTCGCACGAGCGCTCTTGTTGAACCTGCTCAATGATGTTTGAACCTGCAAAACAGTTGACTAAACACACATTTTTTTTTTATTTGTCTGCAATTTTTTTTTTTTTTGATAGAAATTTCTTTTTCAAGTGCATCAGTCTAAAAAAAATAGTCTAGTTTACGGGTTTTAGTCCGCTACACTTTGAGAGACGAAAATTTCCAACACCATTATGATGGGTGTATGGTTAGAAGAACAAGTGTCTAAATAGTGTTGAATTAAAATAAAAAACGATTGATTCGTTAAGCCCTCGAGGCCATCACTCAGATAGGCTGTTCATCAAACTGAAGCAATCAAGAAAGTTAACTCGAGGTTCCACCTAAGGCCAAACAACTTTGAAAATGATTATTACCCCTGCGAGCCAGCGCTCGACATGGAATAGTCAACAAGGAAAAAAACCACTTTGAAGTTAAATTTGACAAAAAAAAAAAAAAAAAAAAACAAGATTTCAAAAAAAGAGCTAAGAATCTGCTAACGTTCAGTTATCGAGGTTGGCCATCGCGCTCTAGACTCTTAGGTCAAAGTACCCTCTTGTTTAACAAAAACAAAAAACCGGTCCTCGGGTTCTTGATGACCTCGTGCGCTCCTACTATTCGATGCTTCTTAAACTTTTTCTCTGAAAGTTGCTCTGTTTGTCTCAAACCATTAACAAGAAACTGAATCAAATCAACAATCAAGTTGTTGTTTTTCACCTGCGTAACAAACTTTTTTTTTCTATTTTATTGCAAGATTATTTTCTACAGTAAAATCATTTTTTTAAAAAAAGTTGGTTAGTGCCTTCCATTTTTCTCCTTGACACAACGAAAAGATTCGCTGAAAAAAATAACAGTTAACAAACAACTAAAAACAAAACAAAGCAATTAGAACAATCAGATTTGATGTTTTATTTCAATATTTGCAGGCTTGCACAAACACACACACGTCGGAAACGGATGCTAAAATGCAGAGATAGGAAAAACCCCCAAACCAACAAAATCACCATAGAAACCAAGAATGATAACACTCAAACTCACACAAGAAAAAGAAAATGCCCGAATGGCTACCGATACCGTGCGATAAAGCACCATTATTATTATGGAGCCAGAAAAAAATAATAAAAACCCTAAGCGAACCAAAGCCAAGAAGAAAAAAAAAATGTAATAATCGTTAAAAAAGATACTGTGAAAAAATGGCTTAATCGTGTCATAATATTTTTTCTTCTTCTTCTTTTTTTTTTTTTGGTTATAATAATTTACAATATTTTGGGATGTGAGCGCGTGTGTTTAACAACAACCCCAAGAAAAAAAAAACCCCAGAAAATATTCAACCCCAGCAGAATACTGAAAGCAATGCAAAATGTAATCATCATACAACACATTCTTTTTAAGTCTATCTCTCTCCCTCTTCTTTTCTATGGGAAAAAAAGCTCAGGTCTCCACTTAGAGAATTCGCCAGAATTCATCTTCTGGAGAAAGGAAACGAAAAATCCAATCATCATCATCATAATCAAAATGATTCAGAAGATCAACGAAGAAAACGAATAAAACTGTAAACTTCATTTGCTGGTGAAATGTCTAATGACGAAGATGATACCAATGGGCAATAATAAAGAAGCAAATGTATAATTTACAGAAAACATACACACACACACCAACTAACGATAAAGAACTTCTTAGTTTTTTTTCTGCTTGTTGTAAAAAATCATTTTACTAACAAACAAACACACATGAACACTTCAAGGCTTTGAATCACGTAGCTAAACTTAATAATAATAAGATGCCCAAGATACAACTTACATTTATTTTCCAAGAAACAGATATAAGTTGAACTAGTTTAACTGAAAAAAAATGATTAATATAATTTTTTTTTTTTAATAAAAAAAAGTTAGTTCCAACTCCACAGAGTCAACTGAAAAAATAACGGTAAAAATAAAAAATTTTTTTGCAAGAAAGGAAATATCATGATGATAGGTGATTAAGATAGGTTTTCCTACACTAACAAGATTTTTATGCACATTAAATTGGCCGACGAAACAGAAAGAAAAGAATTATAAGATTCTTTCAAAGTCCAAATTATGATTATCGAATATTTTTCCATAAACAGAAAAAGCTCAATGTCCGTTAATGTTTGAAGACATACTTGAATTCAAATGCGTTTGTTTGTTTGTTTGTTTTTAGTACAATAATGATGATATCAAATATAGAAAAAATCTAAAAGGATTTTATGAAGGTTACTACTGGTTTCTAAAAAAAAACCAATCATCTATTTTCATCTCTTTTCTTTTAATAAAGTGATAATCATTTTTTTCCATTAAACCAAAATCTATTTCAGATGATGTAATTTTTTTTTCCAAAAAAAAAACCTCAAAACTTTTAAGGAAAAAATAAAAATATCATACCAGAGAAAACAGAATTTAAAACGTGATCACATCAAAAATGCAATATCACAACAATCAAAATATGTAGAATCTTTTTCTGATAGCAACCCAAAAAAAAAAAAAACTACTCACCACAGAAAGAAATAGCCATCATTATCATCATCACTGGAAAATCATCTATTCAATCCACTCAAAAAAGAAATTTTTTCTCCAAAAAAAAATTTTTTTAAACCCAAAGAAACGATGGAAAAAAAGTTTAAAAAATTATTTAAATTTCCAAGAACCACACAGCGGATGGATGTTAGTTTTTTTTACCAATATAATGGAAAGGAAAAGGGACAATAATAGAATTTAATGAATATTATCAGTTCTCTTGGGTGTTTTTTGGTGTGTAAACCCTAAGACCTAAATACAATTATGCAACGGATGTTTTGTTCACTGTTTTCTTTCAATTTAACCATTTCTTATCGCCAAACACACATCTTCAGACTGACTTTGTTTCTCGGACAATTTGTTAGCAAACTTTCGTTTTTTTTTTTCGATCTTTCGTATTATTTTCTTTTTTGAAGCTAATTGAAGTTTTACGCAACGAGAATGGTTTTTTTCCGAAGAAAAAAAAAACCCAAAGGTCAGAGAGAATCAGCATGGTACAATCAGTTGTTTTCTGGTTTGAGCATTTATTATTAGAGAATAAATGTCATGATTTTTTTTTGTTTTGGCTTTGACCCTTGAGACGAATCATCCATATGCTGCCTTATAAGAGAAAATTCAACTAAGAAAAATCGAGTTGACATTTTTTTTTTGGTTGGAATCAAAGTCTAAAATGGGGTCAAATGTCGTGAGAAACAGTCAAAAAAATAAAATAAAATAAAGTATGAGTATGTGCCGAGTGGGTGGCTGATAAGTGTGACGACAACAACAACCAGAACAACGATCACAGACGACAAGTTGGCTAATAAAGTTTCCAACACACACCAAATGAATGGATTGAAAACCTAACCTAATTCAGAAACTGCCCAATGCGTACACACAATGCGCTTGAGCGTCTCTCGAGATAATGTTTTCATGATCATGTTTTTTGATGCTTTTTTTTTTTTTTGTTAAGACCAATTTTTAACCTAAACAATATAGACATCATTCTGGTCCCTAGGTTGATAATTAAGATTTTTAAAAAATGATTTTTTTGACATAACTCACTGAAACAAGAATGGTATAAAAGCATCAACCCTGAACTATTATTTAACATTTTGGTGTCGTTTTATGTTTTTCTTATTTCCTTCAAGATTAATGGATGAGGCGTGAACTGCGACAACTAGAAAATCTTTCTTATGCTTCCTTCTACAATGAAAGAAAAACATTTTTTTCTTAAACTTTCATTATCATTGATGTAAATTTTTCAGTACAGTTATTTTGCTTCATGATTACATCTCAACGTTTATGATGAATTGATGTCATGAATTTTTTTCTGTCAAACATCAAACACCAAATATAATGGAAAAAAACTAGTAGACCGATTAAGAAAGTGTTTCAAAGGTTCACTCATAAGGTTACTTGAATAAAAATTGGTTGTTTCGTTTAAAACAGAAAAATTCTTCCGGTCTATTAAAAAATATATTTATACATTGATGATTGATGTTGAGATGGGGAAAGGACCACCAAAGTTACCCAAACACTTATTATTGTAAATTTAATGAGTTTTACAAGAATTTTGAATCAAATAGTAATGAAAATGAAATGACATAATCGAATGACAGTTTGAAACTATCGAAATGACCCGTTAATTTTCAATTGAGCTTGAAAAGCTTGAAAAAAATTTTTTGTTTTTATTATTAACCTTTTAACCGTTTTTAAACATCAATCATTTTTTAAAAATAACAATGATAGTTCGTTTACCCATCTATCGTTTCACAGTTTTAAATTTGTTATATAATTTTTTTTTGAATAGAATACTGAAAAATATCTCTTGAATTTAAACAAAAAAATTTTTAGAAAAAATTTCATGTTTATTTCTAAGATTTGAAAAATTCACACGTATCAGATAATCGGATCTATCATAATTTTAAGTAAAAATTAAACTAACAAAACAATAAGTTTAAGCTTTTGAACTGTTCAGACCTGGCATACCCACATTAATCAAACAACATTTGATTGCAACTTTGAAATCCAAAATACAACAAAGTCTAATCACACATTGAAATTTATTTAAATAAAAAAAAAACAAATGAAATCACTAGCCAAGTTTCAAAACCTTGAAAGTTAAATAGTGTTTTTTTCTTGTTTTTTTTTGATGTATTGGTTTTTGTAACGTTTTTTTTTTTTTCAGAAAAAAACTTTGTAAGCATCAAACCAACTGATGAAACCAACGTGTGTAGGAAAACCCGCACAGTCAAACTAGGAAACGCAAATAAATCAAACATCATTCAGAAAAAAAAACCGCAGAGGAGAAAAAAACTTACAATGATACTTTTTTTTAATATTTAAATGTTCATTTGTTTTTTGTATTGGATCAATGATTGTCGCTCTTTCATATATTTTACATTCAAATACATTTAAAAATTGAAAACTGTTTCAGTGAACTTTTTCGTTCCAGACTCCAGGGTCTATGTTGGTGTGACTTTGGTCATCATATGTGGTTACATGAAGGACGCGATCTCAGTAAAAAAAAAATTTCCGTTTAAATCTTTAGATTTTTTTACTGAATCATTTAACGCGCGGCACACTTCTAAAATTCAGGCATTCATTGAAAATGAAATGAGGTTTTTTTGTTTGTTCGCAACTTACAAACAACCTTTTAACTTTGAACTCGAGAAAAGTTTTGTTTAATATATGGTTTTTTTTTTTGTTAAATTAATGAATAGACATTTATTTAAGCTGTTTATGACAATTTGAAAAAAAAACAGTTTTGGTTTTTAAATTCTGAAGACAAATGAAACTTGAAAAAACTAAATTTGTTTCATGGAAAATCCAAATCAATCAGAAAAAAGAAAATGAAACAAAATGTCACTTTTTTTTGAAAAAAAACAGAATAATTTTGATTAATTTTTAAAAAAATAAAATTATTGGCTAACAAGTTTGTTTTGTAACAAAAACAAAATAAAAAGTGAACTTTTTTTTCTTCTAAATTTTATTTGTAAATAATTGTTTTTCTCAGCAATAAACAGATAAGAATAACAAAATAAATTAAAATTGATCGGTTGTTGGTTGTTTTCAAACTAAACAAACCAAGAAAAAAAACACAGTTCTTGGAATATAACAAAAAAAACCTACCTTGGCTTGATTCTAGGATTGGTTTATAAGTTATGACAGCAGTAAGATTGGGAAAAAAATAAATTTATTCATTTATTTTATTTGTACTCTGTATGATACTAAAAGAAGACCTAGAATCATAACGGAATATTTGCATTAGTCTCAACAGAAACAGTGAGAATAGATGATTCGAATAATATAAAAAAAACTGAAAAGTGTTTTTCCTCATTAAAAGTAAAGTAAATAAAATTGTATCATTATCAAAAAAAAAGGCGAAGAAGAAGAAATTAAGGTTTACTGGTAGTACACTTTTATAATAATAATAATAATCATCATTTTTGCAAGCAGGCAACCAATTTCGAATTGGTCATTATGGAAATTAACGTTCCTAGGAACTAATAATAAAAAAAAATAATAATAAGAAGAAACCGAAGCCATTAGTCTCAGGATTGAACTAAACGAAGAAAAAAAACCCAAAACCGATTACTGATGAATGTATGTTCATTATTGCGAAAGGCCAAGACAACCAGATATTTATATATATATAAGAATGGTAGCAATAAATAAAAACAAAAGGAAACAGATAGAAATATAATAAAATAGAAATAATATACTTTTTTTTATATAAAACAAACACATATTGGCTAGCAATTTATCGAAATTCGGTTGATTATTTCGATAGAAGAAAACCAATTGAGAAATAAACCAAATATATGATGATATTAAATGAAGAGAAAAAAAATAGAAATAAAAAAATTATAACCAAATGAATCAATGGTGGCGTATTACTACTATTGTGGTGTTGGCGGTGGTGGTGATATTGAACACATTTACCCCAGAAAAAGAAATCACACCAGCAAACACCATTATTATTAATAATAAAACCTAAACAGAGAAAAAAAACTTCAGACCCGATTAAATTGAACATCCAAACTCTTTCTTCTTTTCTTCAAGTCTCTAGAGTTCACTACCTTTGATGATAGGAGCAATGAATGACCACAGATCACCACAGTTGATATGTGGCCGGTTTCAGTGGACCACTCATATTTTAATTTATCGTCATATTATTAGTGATAGCACATTCTGGGTGAACAGTTATCAATTTTTAAAAATATAAATACGCAAAAATAAAACAATTTTTTTCATGGTCTCGTTGGGTTTTGGTTCTATTAAATGTTTTATTTTGTTATTTGACCATCAAAAACAATTGATTGATGCTTGTTTTTAAAACAAATAAGTTTGACCATTTTTTTTTGGCTTTGTTACTTTTATAAATCGCTTTTCTAGATGGACCAAAATGATGAGTTAGTTCTTTACACTAGTGAAAAGAATAAAAACTCCCAAAGGAACTTTTCAAAATAGGTTTTTGTTCGATCTATACCACCACTTCTTTTTTTCATTCATTACGTTAGACTTATTCTTCTTTTTTTTACTATTTCAATATTTGTTTAGAAAAGTAAATTAATTGATTAATATACAGTTAGATGAAGTTTGGGGTATCTCATCCTCAACATTTCATAAAATAAAATAATTGGATAACTTTTTCATTGAAAAATATAAATAAAAATGACGAATTTTTTTTTTTATAACAAACAAAAATCTGAATGTTTTTAAATTGTCAATTTGCTATGAAAACAAAATATATCCACAAAAAAAAATTTTTTTTAATGAAAAGAATACATAGAGTTGAATTTTTGCCTAAGTGCTAAACACATTCATCACTTCAAAAAGTCAATCAACAAAGGCAAAAAAATCGATCTAATGTATTTTCTATCCAATAGACAAATGATAACACGAAAAAATTCAACATCAACGACAACAGGGCTACTAGAGAGAAACCCTAACGAACGATATACCATGAGACACAAAAAAAACCGTAAGACAATAATTTATAGTAAATAGAGATTCATTCTTGACAAATGATTGATCGATTTAAATTCATAACAAACAAAAAATAATATTCATATTAAACTGAATATTTATTAAAAGCTTTCAGAAGAAAACATAATTAATAAAAAAAAATAAGAAAACAGTTAGTTAGTGACAAAATTATTTTAATAAATGCAATCGATCTATATGTGCGATCAAAATTAAAGTAAATTGATGAATCTTTAGTCTATCTGAAATGATGAAAAATCAATTAGAATCTAATAGCACAATAGACTTAAGCAGAAAAAATTGGAACCAAAAGTATCGTATTTCGGTAAAAAGAGGAAAAAAAACTCATGTTAAGTGTATTAATACCTAAGTGGTCAAAAAAAACAAACAAAATGTTCATTTAGTAATGCAGCTTGCTGATCAACATGCAGCATGAATATCGAAAATTGAAACAAAACATTAAGTTCTTTTTTTACTGATGTTTCCTAGGTGAACTTTCCATTCATAAAGAGGAAACTTTTTTTTGAAAAAATTTTTTTCGATGCAGAATTGCTAACAAATAATTTACTCCCCAGAAAGTTACCACAGAAACCCAAAAAAATGAGAAGAGAAAAAATCGATTCAAAAAAAATTGACCATATAGAAATATGAAATGAATTAAAATAAGCCTCATGAAATAAGAGAACCATCTCTGTTAGGCGTCAGTCACGAGACACATACATAAGCTAAAGATTTTCTCTGAACCATTGAGAAACTACATTAATCGATTAATAGAATGGAAGTGAGAGAAAGAGAAAGAGAGAAAAAAAAATGAAACTCTATTTCATTTCAAGTTTGTGAATCACAAATAAATATAAAAAATGAATGAGAAATTGTGAATGGACTCGAGAAGAAAAATCCATACACAATGACTCATTCAACATCAATTGAAAAAAAAAAAAAAACGCAATCACTAAAGCTTGAAAAACAAATTAACTTTTTTTTTCCTGGGTCCCGAATTGCGTCAAGTGTGTAATAACCCATTAGGCTATTGACCATGATCATCTGAAACCCCATCTGTCCCAGCAGTCTAAAAAAACCCATCATCATCATCATCATCAAACATCAGCCATAATCGTGGTCCAATGCATAACTCGATCAATGCAATTCATTTTTGTTGCGTCAGTGCGTTGTTTGTGCCAGATTACGTAAATCAAAATTTATATTTGCTCTGAAATTGACCGATGGAAATATTGGGCCAAAAAAAAAAAAGCAAACATACTGATAAAAAAAATATAAAATGGCCAGTTTGGCACACACACACACACACACACATGGTTTGCAATGTGCGTGCATATGACAGACTGTGTGTGAGTGTGTTGAATAATGGGTCAAATTTGTTTTTTGTCTGGGTCTTTTTTTCTTTCTCTCTCTCGTCATTCATTGATTCATTCTAACCCATTCCACTAAAACGAAAGGGATAAAATATAAAAGCTATGATGAATGCATCGATAGATCAAATAAAAAAAAAAAAAAAAATGATTATTATATTACACAAAAAAATTCCGATTTTTTTTTCTGTGTAACGTTTTTTTTTTTTCTATTATGGCCACAATCACGATTGACGATGGGCCTCATCATCATCATCATCATCATCAATCTGGCACCAATATGTACCCAAATAAGCTTGTTTCGAGTGTGTTTGTGAGTGTGCGTGCGTTCGTTCTTTTTTCTTTTGCCCAATGCGCGCATTTTGTATTAAATCATTTATTTGTACTCGATCATCTATCATTCAATCAGCCAGATATCCGAATTTTTTAAAATAAATATTTTTTGACATTCGAATATGTGCGTGGTGTGAGAAAAATTTAAGAAAAAAAAATGAATTTCTTTTTTTTTTCTTAAAATGATTTGGTTTTTTCAGTTGGTAAACCGAAAAAAATCTTTTGGGCCTAGAAAATTGATTCTAATTCAGAGAGCAAGAAAGCCCTAGAAAAAAAAACAACAACAATAACAATCTGATGGCCACTTTAAAACAACTCAATGATCATTATCATGATCATTTTGGAAATTGTAACCAGCCAAAGAAAAAAAAAAAACTTTTTTTTTACTTAGGTTTTTTTTAAGAGGAAAAACCATTCTAAATTTGGTAATGATCGGAAAAATGGAACGTTTTTTATTTCATGGAGTGTCATCAAATACTCTATTCTGGAATCGTGTGGTTTGATTGTTTGTGTGATTTTCATTTTGTGTGGATTCAGAAAGTGGACAAAGAAAAACGAAAAAATTAACAACAAAAATATCAAACATATGCATGAAAAGTGCTGAAAAAGAAGGGAAAAAAATGCTTCATCATTTTTTTTTCTCGGAACCAAAGAATAAGACCAAAAAAAAAAAAAAAACAAACATAGATATGTGTTGTGTCGACGTTTATTTCAACTCGTCAATGATGGATGAGTTATAAGGATGGTCCATAAATTGAAATGGTAAAAATACAAACACTCAAACACAATGCGTTTATCGGTTTGAGTTCTTAGTTTGGAATCAGCACAACAACAAAAACAATCTAAACAACCTCAACACACGACATTTGTCCATTTCGAGTGTGATGAGTTGAATTGATTGTGCAGTTTTTTACTCTAAAAAAAAACAACCGCTTAAAATGTGTATACAAGCCTAAGAAAAAAACCCCAAATTCAATTGAATTATTAAAAAGCAGAAAAAGGATTTCAAAAAAACCAAAGTTCCATTTTCTTGTTTTTTCTGATATTTCAAAGACTAAATTAGTCTAATATTTATGTTCAATTATGGTTTTTTGTATGTTCGATTATAATATTAGCATATTTTAGTTTTTCAATATTTTATTTTCTATTGAATCGTTGTTGTTTTATTCTTAGGTTATTGTTTCGTCCTCGAACATTATTATGATAATGTTTTTTTTCCATGATTGTTTATTTGCTGATCCAAATACAATAATACAAACAACAACCCGAAAAAAAAGAGCTTGATGATGTTTTGGGTGCACCCGAGGAAAGAAAAACAACAACTGTCTGAACCAGAGACGAGATCAACGAGACAACAGCTCCAACTGACTAATCTTTCTTCTTTTCTTTTTTTTATATATATATTCAAGAATTAAGCTGACCACAAAATTCTCATTTAGAAGAAAAGTGATCGAGTGCCAATGCCAGAAAAAAAGAGAACGGAGACTGGAAAAAAATGTTTAAATCATAAAATGAATGTGCGTGTGTGTTGGTCGGTCAAATTCTAGTGACTTTGACCAAATGACGATTCATCATCATTGAAGAGTAGAAGTTATCATCAGAAGTAAACAAGATTAATGATTTTTTGTTTTCTCTGAGTAAGAATTTTTTATTCTTCTAGTTGAGTGTGGCTTTTTTTTTTGGTTTATTTTGTTCTGGTTAAAAAACAACAACATGAGAATTGGAACAACAAAAGAAAATACCAGGAAAAATGGATAAACTAAAAAAAAAACCCTGATAGAACCTATTTAATGAAATGAATCTAAAAATATATAGAAGATGTATCTTGCATTCGATTTAGAATCATTTTTTTTTTTTTTTTAGCCAAGCAGACAGACAAGAAAACTGTTTTTTTCTCATGTTCAATGTTCGAAGTGAATGTTGAAATTAATTTGAACAATTTCAGAGCAAAAAAATGTCGAGGAATGATGACCAAACAATTTTGATTTTCGAAACACTCAAGTCGATGTCGTTTTTATAAACTTAGTCTCAGTTTTTTTTTAAAAAATAGTTATGAGTTAGTTACAATTCAAAATAAAAATTTAAAAATTTTTTTGTTTTTTTTTTTTTTTGATAAAATAAATAATATTCAGGAAAAAAACATCAACAACAACGATTAAATATTCAATGTGAATGGACAAAGATTTGACAATAGCAGAGAGATTTTTTTATATTTATTTTATGATTATTATAACGTAAATATTTGTCGATAATAAAAAAAATTGTTTTCGTATTGTATTTTGTTATCCAAAAAAAAAAATTAAAAAAAAAAAAAAATAATAATAATAATAATAATGATAAAAAATGAACAAACAACAAGAATAAAAAACGCAAGGGTACGCATATGATAACATGCAAAACATGAAAACAGAAAAATTACAAGACAATAGGACAAGGAGGTTCCGTTATGCTATGTTTCATGCGTTGTGTTATAACGTTTTCCTTTTTGTAATATTTGAATGTAATACTCGAAATGTTTGCATGCGTGTGATGTAAACATTGTACGTGTTGAATTGAAAAACAAACTCACTTTTTTTCTACCAAATTGCCATTCAATCAATTTCGATTATAAAAAACACTGAAAACATAAATATGAATTTTGTATAAAGCCAAAATTTTGATTGCGAACAAATTAATCATCAGTATAAAAAAAACTCCCGATCTTGAGTTGAGAGCGTGAAAACCGAAAATTCAACGATTCCCAAACCAACACAAAACAATTGAAACAATGAACAAGATTTATTTCAGATAATTTTTTCATAAATAGCTAATCCAGAAATTTTTTTTATTGAAAATTGATTATTTAAAATATATTCGGTTTTGACAAATTATTCAAATCTTTATTTATCTGAAATAGATCACAATCAAATCATATTTTTATTCTGATTGAATTCTATCATCATTATTGGTTTATTGATAAAATAAATAAGATGGTTGAAAGAGTTATTATCAAAAATTTTAGAATTAATGTAATCAATTTCAATCTTTCAATGAAAAAAAAAATCACGACAACAAATAAAATTCAAAAAATAAAAACATTAGTATAACAAAAACTTTTTAAGAGTTCTTGCTTTTTTTTTCATCCTCTCAACCTGAATACAATATATCAGAGAAATTTTAATGAATAATCAATAATATGAAACAAACAAACAAAAAGAAAACAAATTTCGTGACAAATAATTATTAAATACAAAAAACTTTAAATTGTCAGAAACAAAATTAACAATAAAATGTTTGAAAGACTTGCTTTTTTGAAGCTTTGGATTTGTAAGAAAAAGAGAGAGAGAGAGAGAGAGAAAGCAAGCGAAAACAATTCGAAACTCGTGAAATGACTGTCAATTTAAATATCGATTCTAAGCAAGAAAAAATTTTTATTTTTGAAACCCCTTGTTTTTTTTTGGAAAAAGTAATTCTCTTTTCAAGTTAAAATCTCAGTACTAATAAGAGTTTTTCAAAATATAAATCGTTCGCAAAAAAAAGAAAGAATAATCAGCTCAAAATAAGAAAAAAAAACGGCAACCTGAAATAAAGCAAATAAAACAATAATAATATTAATAGAAGTGTATCACGGAAATTGAATGATTTCATTAATAATAGAAAAAAATAAATTATTCAAGAAAAATAAAACATTCTCCAAATGCGTATAGTTTTCCAAACCTAAAAAATCCAAATACTATTGAAGAGCCATGTTTATTTTTATTTTTATTTTTTTGACTAAATATCGATTTTTATTATTTTTCTACTCGACTTTGTGTGTTGGCGCCTATTAAAACTTTTAAACTGATTATCATTACTTCTGACATTCATCAGTTTTGATCTATTTGACAATTTTTAGTACTTTTTATTCTTCAGTTTTTTTTTTTTGCTTCATTTTATAATTTCAAATTGATTTAAAAACTACTGTTATATTTTCTATTAGAATACAAGATATTTTTTCAACAACAACAAAAAACGCAATATGAAGGAATAAGTTAAATCAATCGGTATGATTTTCCTTGAAAAAAAAATATTTTTGGATAACAGGAAAAAAAAGAAGAAAATGTTAAAAAAAACATTCATAAATCTGACGTGTTTAAATGGATTTCATTGAAAAAAAAACTCTGGAAAATAAATTCAATTGAATTCATAAATGGCCTAGTCATTTTTGTTTCAATTCAAAAACTATTGCTACTCTTTATTTTTTTTGTTTTTTGTTTTAAACTTTGACATTGAAATTCGAAACGCTTGAGGTCAGCAGAATTCAAGGTTGGTTTTTTAAGCGGATTTTTTTTTTTCAAAAGAAACACTTTTACTTTTTACAAAAAAAAAAAATCAAGCCTTTATCGGATGTTTGAGTTTGGTATCGAATTACATTTCGAATGAGTGAACAATTGTTGCCGCATCGTTTTTTTTCCTCAAAACAAGCGAAGAGTTTTTTTTTTTAATATAACCGCTAAAAAAAAAACACACAAACGCACGAAAACGGCAACAACGAAAAAAACGGCGTAACCGGTTCGTCAGTGTGTTTTTGGCGAAATCAAAAATCGTTTGCTGCCTTCTGGCTGTGTTTCTGTTTCTCCTTTCCTTCTTTGAATGCGTAACAGCATTACAATTACACAGCCAAACAGAAACGGCATTAGCCGACAAAAAGACAACCCATTCAAACGAACAAGCACCCTTTTTTTTGCCAACCCTTTTTCTTTTCAACTGTATTTCAAGAAGAAGAAGAAAAAAATGGTAAATGGCTCCGACTCCTATAAAAAAAAAAACTAACAATAACAACAAAGCGTTAAAACCCTTTTTGACCTATAGCGAGTGAACAAGAAGTGAGAAAGACAAACCAACCAAATGACATTTTGGTTTTGAAAAAAAAAACCCAAATGCCAGATCGATTCACTGGTTCAAAAAACAAACAAACAAACAAACAAACAACGAGAGACACACGCACCGGCATCCAAACAAAAGAAGGCTTGAGCCAGAAAAAGTAACCCTTTGCACGTGTCTTCTCTCTCTTCAAAATACTAATTGAATGCTCGTTTTTTTTTTTCCACTGCCAATGTGAATGTGATGTGAATCGATGTGCCTTATGTCAGTTTTTTCTTCATTGTGTTTTAACAGAAAAGAAAATTATCAAAGGAAAAAACCAGCGGTTTCAGGTTCACTGAAACTCATTAGTTAATAAAAAAAATGATGATGCTTGCCCAGGATTGAAATTTGAGCATCAAGACATCGGGAACATGTACTACATTGTTCTACGGAAAGAATTGGAAAAATAATCATTTTTTTTTTTTTTTTTTTAAGAAAACAATAAAATATCGACCTAGTTTGACCAATAAAAAAAATCAAGGAAGTTGGCTGAGCTGAAAGTGAATCTTAATTCAAATCACATCATCATTCAAGTTGAAAGCAAAAGTAAGCAGAAGTAAGCACAATAGAGTTTTTTTTCTGACCCTTGAGGGGTGAATCAAATTATAAAGGAAAGAAAAGAAAGCGGGTCACACCAAAAATTTGACATAACTTTTACTTTCAACCTGAAGCTCTACGTACGTCCGGAAACATAAGGATGAAAAATTTTCGTGTATTTGTCAACAACAAACGAATGGAAAAAAAACGTAAGAAAAATGTCAGACGCATCAAGGTGCGTCACCACACAAAAAGGCCAGGAAGTCTGTGTGGGTGGTAGTAGTATTGAGTAAATTTGAACAACATAAATAATTCAAACTAAATCAAGCAATCTCTTGGCCATCTTGACCATCCAAAAATCAAATAGACCACAAACTCTAGGTTTTTCTCAAATTCGTTATATAATTTCGTTTTTCCTTTTGTAGTGTTCTGAAGCAAAAAAAAAAAAAAAACAAGACATCTGGGTCTCAAAAGAAAAAAAAACCTCTTGTCTTGATCCAAATGTTGAGGAAGTTTTTTTTTCCTTTTTTAAACGGACATTGGACTTAATTTTGTTTTGTTGTTGTTGTTGGTTGAATAATGGATGACCGTTGGCATCATATACACTCATTCATTTACCGCCATTTGGATAAATAGGGTTCGATAGTCAGATGGCCCAGAGAGATGAATTCAAAAACGCGTAAACAGAAAAATTTTTGCTTAGTTTTTCGGTTGTTTCTTGACATACATTTTTTTTTTTTTTGTTCAAAATTAATCGACGTATTTTGGATTGTAATCGAGCCGCTTTCGAAGTAATTTTCTAGTTGAACACAAAGTTTTTTTTTACTGATAACCATTTAAGATATTGGTTAGTAGTAAGATAAATGTGATGCCGACCTTGTGCTGCATGAAACAAACGAATTTCGAATGGAATTTGGTTTCTTCATAGAAAAAAAACTTGACATAAAATAAATGACCAAGAAAAAAATTTAAGAAGGCCCAGAGGGAAAGTATTTAAACGCCAGGTATTTCAGTTGGCTTAAACAACAAAATAGATATCTATTTTGTTTTTTTTTTTTGCTTGACAAGAAGTTCAAATTATTAAACTTTATTACTTTTACCTATTCGATTAGGTTATTGGGCTGCACTAGTTTTTCGTTATTTGGTAAATTCACTTTTTTTTTTAGTTTTTAGCTAACCCCCACCATCTAAGATGAGAAATGGCTTACCTAATCGCATCATACAGAATAAAATGCAAACGAGAAGTAAAAAATCGAGAAGAACAGTATCAAAAAATGAGAGGTAAAACAGGCATTAACATTTCGATCCTCCCCAGGCTATCTTATGAACAACCAAGCAACAACGCACAACAAACATTATTTATACTAAAAAAGCATTTGATGATCACACTGTGGTGAAGAGGCTTTTCCAAACCATCATTTGGTATCATCATTATTAAGATTATTAAGCTCTTCGTATTTTTTTTTTTAAGGTTTAGGTTTGAAGAAATAATTATGATCAATATTATTCTATTGATAATGAATCACTATATTTGATATTTTTTGATGATTTATTTACATGTAAACGATGTAATTGAAATTTAAAAAAAAAAATCTTTGAAAATTTTAATTTTTTCTTCAAAGGCCCTAGCAACGACAGCAGTTTTCGGGGCCAGGGAAAAAAAAACGAATGATTATCATTAAGTGAGATGGCTAGTTGAATTTAACTCTCACACTCACGATTTTATCTAGGTTTTTTTTTACTCTCTGTCTGGAACATGTCTAGTCGTTTCTAATGTTCAGAAACAAAAAGGATGATGACAATCATGTGCCCGGCCACCCCCATCACGGTGCTAAGTTTTTTAACTGACCACCTGCCATCAAAGAAAAAAAAAATCGAAACCAAAAGAAAGAGAGAGAGAGAGAGAGAGAGAGAGAGAGAGAGAGAGAGAGAGAGAGAGAGAGAGAGAGAGAGAGAGAGAGAGAGAGAGAGAGAGAGAGAGAGAGAGAGAGAGAGAGAGAGAGAGAGAGAGAGAGAGAGAGAGAGAGAGAGAGAGAGAGAGAGAGAGAGAGAGAGAGAGAGAGAGAGAGAGAGAGAGAGAGAGAGAGAGAGAGAGAGAGAGAGAGAGAGAGAGAGAGAGAGAGAGAGAGAGAGGCCATGCATACTCGCACACATATGCTAGGTTCGAGAAAAAACAAGACGACTTTGAGAAGAAAACGTTTTTTGTTTTTCACATTTTGTTATTCTAAAACACGAACTCAAAGAGTCATTTCGAATTAGGTTATCAGGAGAGAGAAAGCAACAGAAAAAAAAATCTCAGATGACGACTAACCGGTCAACGCTCATTTAATGAATCGTTTATTTTCTTAAAGACAAATGGTCAAATCAGTCAAATGTAAATTCATTGCATGAAGCACATGAAATGTAGAAAAATTGGATAAATAAATAAAAAATATATTTACTGTGAAACAAAATAACTAGATCTTGTTTTTTTTCTCTCAATTTTTGAAAGGTTTGATTCTCAATATTTAAAATTGTGTTTCAACCAAACAAAACAAAAAAGTTAAGAAACTACAATTAGCTAATATCGGAGAATATTGAAACAAATAATGGATCGAAATTGACACTGTGAGCAAAATTTTTTTTAAAATAATTTTATGCATTAGAACAGATACTTAAATAATTAAAATATTTTACACAATTCTTGTTGGGTTGTTTCTTCATTTTTATCATTATTTCACCCAAGTCAAAAACTTTTAGAAAACTTCTTAGGGTTTAAAAATTCAACATGAACTCTAGGCTGACATCTTTTGGTTTTAAATAAAAGCAGCAACTAAATAAAAAACGTTTTCAATGACGGACAGATGTCGTTAGTTGAAATTTAGGACATGTTATCAATGTTTAGGATCAACTTTATTCTACTTTATCAATTTCATTCATAGATTTCAAACAAGACGCATGAATTAGGCTCCTAAAAAAAATAAATAAGTAATTGGTGAGAAATTAATTTGTTTTGGTTGATGTCAAAAGCTTGTGCGAAACACACCAAACAGGAACCGGATGAATAAATTAATTTCGATATCCGTTGTCAATCATTTGGAGACCTCCCCCCAGACACAACCACCACTACCAACAACAGCAAAAACGATGATAGTTGATGTGTTTGTTAGATTGAAATTAAAATAAGATCGTCTATCACTTGAATCAGTAAAGAGAAAAAAAAGATCGCTTGAACCCAACTTTTTAACTTTTTACTTTTTCAACTTTGGCAGCAATAGGAAGATAAAATATTTCTTAAAGCTTATATTTTAAAACTAATCCTCAATTTATTTTTTCTAAATTAAAACCAAGCCAACAATCTTTTAACCAAGGAAAAGACCGTAGACTAAACATGACCTTCAAATCACTTTAAAAAAAAAAACAACCAAACTTTTTTGGCTTGTTTTCTCAATAACAAGTCAGTGGAAAGTAGAAGAAGAAAATTCTTCCAATCATTTTGATCAAGGCTTTCAGACAGGCAGATTATTTGGCCCTGTTTCAAGTCATTGGTCATTACCCTTTTTGGGTTAGTCAAGAAAATAAAGGGTCAATAGTGTACATGTAGCAAGAGCAAGTTAGTCAGTGCAGCCACACTATCATTAGAGTTGCGATCATAAAAGAAAAATATTGACCATGCCAATGACCTCTCAACCCTTAATTTAAAAAAAAACCCTGAAGAGAAACATGTCATACGGTCAAAGTTCAAATATGTGCATGTATGTTAAAAAAAAAATCTCTAAAGAGTATGTGAATGTGTTAGTCCAGTTTTATTAGATGAACCGCAGGGTTAATAAGAAGAAAATAGTTTGGCTATCAGAAAAAACGAGTTAAAAAAACCTAGCTTGCGGCGGTAAATTTTGGGCACTTGTCCAGCACTGACCGATCAAAAGAAAAGTTGACCGCGCACCTAATTCTCACACGGTCAGTGAATAAAGCTTTGACTACTTTTGTTTTTTTTTTTTTTGTTTGTAACAAAGCAATTGAAATAACACACATAATAAGTTTCAACACGCACACACACACACAAACACCGACCTAGCCCCTACAGGTGTCCAAAATAAAGAAAAACATATCGTCCAGTTTGCTGATGAAAAAAATTCAAGAAACGGTTTTTTCCTTAAAAGTTTGCCAATTTAAAACAAAAAGTTTAACACCAGATCAACGACATTTTTTTTCTTCTTAACTATTAAACTTTTTCCAAACTTTTTTGATATTAAACCCCAAAAAAATAGATTTCAAGAAAACTATTAGCCAAACGGGTGATATAACCGATGACTGCAATTTCAATGTTTGAACATGTCAATGATAATTATAAATTTACTAAGCGTAGAATTAGCCGTCTTAAACACTGAACTAATTGTGCAACATCAAGTGCTTCATTGAAAATTTATTTAACATGGAAGCATTTGATTCTACTTTATTTTTTCTGTAATGCGCAATGTAATGCTAAGTGCAATCAATCATTTGAATATCTCAATCCTATATATACCTCAAATCTACCTGTGCTCAACACTAAGCTTGGTGTTTCCTTCTTTTTTTTTTTTCCTAATTCAAAGTGTTAAATAACCGGTGTGTGTAAAACCAAGTCAGATTGAAACTTAATTTAGATGTTTGAAATTAATAAATGAATAAATAAACAATTTTTTTTTTGGAAGAATATAGTGCACGCTTTCAAGTTGAAACTTGATTGAAAGAGAAAAAGTCATCGAGGAGAGCAACATTTTTTTCTTCTAATGTAGCCATGACCTTTTTTCTTCGACACACACGCCTAGAAAATAAATATGCGATAAATGCTTCAAACGATAAATTCAAATTTTTTTTTAGCCTCGTTTTTCCAATAATTTCATGCTGAAATAATACTGGATTGATGACTCTGCAGAAATTTTTTTTCTTGTAAAATAAATTTAATGTTGAGAAATTATTATTTTTTCTTTGTAATTCAGGAAAATTGAACAACAAGAAAAATGATTAACAATATCGTCAAGAAAATGAAGCCTCTTCATAGAAATACATTGCATATTTTTTTAAACTAAATTGCCACAAAATTGAAACAGAAAGAGAAAAAGAAACCTTTGAGCACTTCAAAGATTGAAACGCCTGTCTGAGAAAAATGTGTAATAAAAATAAAAATAAAATTATTTCTATTATCATCAAATAAATAAAAAAAAAAAGAAAAGAAGGAAGAAGCACAATATGTGTATCACGTGTCTCTCAAATTTGATCACGTGAAAAATGTTATTTTTTGATGTTTGCTAAAGATCAAAAACTCTTTTTGAAACAAAAAACAAACAAACAAAAAGAGAATTTTCAATGTTGACTGAATGAATGAATAAACGCGATGACAAATGAAACTGTTGTTAGTTGTTTTATCCTAACTCTCAATGTATGGATATAAAAAGAATATTTCATCAGTCATATAACAAGAGAGATTAATAAAAAATTATCTCAAGTTTTATAATTTAATAATTTTATCACAAATTTTTGAAAAATAAAACTACGTTTTAGGATTTTGTTTTCATTTTCGAGCATGAGCCACTATAGAAAGTAGATTATTCGTCAGACAAAATTATTAATTTAAATTTTTTTTATTTGTGTTTTTCTCACAGAAAAGAAATATTAGAAAGCTAATATTAGAAAATATGACTACATCGAAAGAATCCTTGGTGAACCCTATTTTATAAACAAAATAGAAAACAAAATTAAATTTATATTTGATTTATGTAGAGCTGTTGTTGTTTTTCTAGTAAATTTCCGAACTATTATAACAAGCACAAAAATAACGAACAAACTTTTAGACAGACTAGTACTCTAGCGAGGTCCTGGATAATTTTTTTCTCAAAAAAAAAAAATTCTAAAGTTACAACATTTCGGGTCACTCTCTCTCCCTTGATTTGAAAATATCCTCAAACGACAATGTGAATTGTCGTATTTTTGTTTTTAACAAGCTGTGAGAGAAAAAAAAACTGAGTAAATTTCAAGCTCAAAATAAGTTTGAAATTCAATGAAAAGTGGCTCAAAAAAAAATACAAATAAAATGAACGGAATTAAAGTGATGACGATTGTGATTGCTGTGCTGTTCCCAAATTGTCTACAAAAATTGGCTCAGTACGAGTACGTCACAAAAAAAGTCTGTGTGCCGTACAAACTGAAAATTATCCCAAAAAAAAGAGAGCAACTGGCGAAGGAAAAAAAAACGAATCGAAATACATAAAAAAGAAAATAATTTAATGAAATGAAAAGAACCCAAATAAATCCAACCAAATTATGCCAAAATTCGTGACATAAAACCTCTTTCAATTCGATGTCTCGTATCCAGAGAAAGTTTTTTTTTCTATAATTCATCGATAGAAAGCAACACTCTGGCAATGTGACACACGTCACTTGCAGCAGGAAAAAAACAGCATCCCCCCCCTCCCCTACAGGTTTCGGTCCCCACAACACCCATCATCCTAGACACAACAAACAAACAAAACAAACCAACAATTTGAAGAAATAAATTTTTCAAACACACACACACGCGCGCGCGCTCACGGAACTTACTTTTGGTTTTGTTTTTTACTCCATAAAAAAAAAAATGAAAGCAATGAGTATGGAACAAAAAGTTTAATGAATGAGTAAGGAAAACGAAATGAAATGGAAATGTAATAAAATAAAATGAACTAGCATCCCATTGAATTTTTTTAGGAGAGGGGGGTATTATTTGGTGATGGCGATTAGATGAAATTTTTCCGTTATTTTTTCTATTTTTAACCAAATTCAAAACCCTGTGGCCTCTTCTCTACCCAACAATCCAATAAAGTATTTGAAATATTGTCGAAAACTCTGTAAAATCTAGAGAAATGAACTGAGCCATTTGAATTTGTTGTTTTTTCTTTTGTTAAATACTCAAAAAAAAAAACATTGTTTTTTATGGTAAAAAACTTAATTTTTTTCTGAAGAATACTCAGAAAAAAAAACCTTTTTTTTTTTTTTGACCCGATCTAATAAATGAGATGCACAAGCTGGTGGTGAACGCAAGTGTTTCTCGCAAATCCACAATATATTCATGCAGACAATGGTCGGAGATTGCAAAAAGAGTAAAAAAAAAAGTAAGGCTGAGACTTTCTCATACAACGGAAAAAAAACCTGAAAAACCCGAGTAGATACTAAAGTGAGAGAGAGAGGAGAGAGAGAGGGCACGTGTGTGGGTGTGTGTGTGTGTGTGTGTGGGGATGTTTGGGATTTGAAAACAGAAAAATAATGTGGTCGAAACAAATGTTAGACATTTTTCATTAGAATAAAATACTCCAATTTTTTTTTTACTTCAAAAAAACAATGAATATTTTGGATAAAAAACATTTTGAATTATTTAAATTAGATGAAACCCAAACAGACAAATAAATCTATTGATTGATTTGATTAGAAATAGGAAAAAAAAAGTCTTTTTCAATCGATTGATGCCCAAAACAAATTTACACTCAAAAGATGCCAATTTTTTTTACAAACACTCGTTAGTCGGTTGGCTGGTTGATGAGCATTTGTATCAATGATAAATGTTTGATGATTTGTGAACATAATCAGATTTGCATATTATAAACAAATCTCTCATCTGACATTTGGGAAGTTTTTTCCAGAAAAAAAAAGTTACAAAAAAAAAAATCAAACGGAATCATTTCGGTTTTGGTAGGGTATTACTAATAAAAAAAAAACAAAAAGAAAAAGCCGGTTTGCCGCACGCTCGATCCGACAAGATCAACATAAACAAAACAAAAAAAAATGTTAAAGCATCCATTTTCTCTAAGTTTTTCCATTGAAATCGAAGAATTGACAACAGCTCATCTCAAACAGAAAACAGCACATGCTTTTGGTATGTATTGATTCTTCCACAGCACAATATCAACTCGGAAACGTTTTTTTTTTTTTTTTTTTGGAAGTCTACACACACATTGGCCCCAATGATCGACATATATCTCAGTCAAAACAAAACCAATGGGCAAGTAATTTATAGTAAATTTTTGACCACATGCTAGAAAAATATGCTGAAAAACACCAATAAACCAACAATTCATCAGGCTCAACTCATCAACATTGGTGAAGATGTATGATCATTGATGATTGTAACATTTTAGCATGAAATCCATACAAACCAATAGATACATTGTTTATTGGGAAGTCATTGCAAACTTGTTACGGCTTTCACTTTGACATCAAAACATTTTGTTCCAATGAAAAATTCTAAAAAAAATGACGACAACAACGAGAAGTCAGATAAAAATATCTAAAATATCAAAGTTTCGCTTTAATTGTCAAAAAAAAAAAAAATTCTAGTTTTAAAAACTTGAAAAGTAAACAAATTTTTACTGACAAAACAACCAAACACATTATAAAAATTTATAGAGGCTATTTATAGAATCTAGATTAACAAACTTTTTTTCACAGTGTGAGAGGGTTAAACCTCAAAAAATGGCTTAGCTTAAGATTCTAGGAAAATAAATTTTAAAATCAACATCATCAAGATTAAAATGAATAAATGAATGGAAAAAAGGCTTCAATTTAAAAATAGATGACTTTTCCGAGGAAAGTTTTTACAAAAAAAAAAAAACTGTAGAGATAATTCGAGAAAAAAGAACCTGCATTCATCTAAAAAACTCGTTAATTTGTTTTCTATGTTGTTGTTTTGGTTGGTGGTTGTTGGTTGGTGTTTGAATATTTTCTCTTTCTCTCACTCTAATGGGCCAAAGTTCAAAGAACATAAACATTGAATTTTCTGAACAAGCTAAAAACTTTCCAAGTATGAATCCGTTGATTAGCATTAAGTCAAAAAGTGTCGTAAATTTTTTAAAGTTTAACTTGGCATCGAGTCAAAAGTAATTAAGATAATTTTTTTTTTTTGTCTCAAAATCAAACAGTAAACGAATTTAGTTTAGAAAAGATCCTATACCTAACATAATTGCTCTACTGAGTTGGTTTACTCATAAACCATAATAATTCATTAAAATTCAACTCAATGAATGAAGGAAACAATGTAGAAAAAAAAAAAACTAAAAAACATACAATGAACTCATCATTCGTGATTTCATTTTAATAAATCTTGATCATGATTAAGTCAAAAAAAAAATTCAAAGAGAAACAACAAAACCT
>JAVLUE010000396.1:0-20001 GCA_034190945.1 Octodonta nipae | reverse complement strand
TGAACATGTCAGTAAATAAATAATTTACACCAATAAGAAAGCTGAATATACTACATTTTTTGGTTTTTTTTATTCGAAGACAGATAAGTACTTAAGTCCATACTGTGAATAAAATGTAATTTTAACATTATCAGACTCTTCCTTCTGTGCCATTCTTGAATTATTACATTTTGTATGCCTGTTTTTCTTTGGACTTTTTTTCGTTTTTTTACAAATATTGATTAGTCAATACATAACTGTATGCAACAACTTATACACATAGGAAGTTTTTAATGCCGACCTAATTCATGTTGCCTTATTTATTTTTAAAAATGCACAATGTAACTTTTCTATTAAAGTCATAAAATTTGACAACATTCTAATATAAATGTTCGAATACTTAACAAATATATAATTTTATACTCACCAGAACATCGGTATTTTCAAAATAATTCTTCCAGTATGGTCGAATTTTTCTTTGTCCACCAATATCCCATACATTTAATTTAAAACCATCGGTTATTACAGATTTAATATTAAAACCAGCTGTTGGAGTTATCTGAGTGATATCCTCCGAAGCTAAAGTTTTTAGTATAGTTGTTTTTCCCGCATTATCCAATCCAAGTAGTAACAAACGCAGTTCTTTTTCTGGAGCCGCTCGAAGTTTGCGTAAAATTGAAAGCAGGCCCTAAAATTGTATAAAAATAGTGTCATTGCTTCGCATAAGTGTCAGTTTATAAAATAATAAAAATAAAATAGTAAAATAGTATTTACAATTAAATCAATTAGAATAATTTTTAAAGAAATCCGATTCAAACTCGGATCGTTACCCATGGCCATAAATAATTTCTGATCACTACCTATCTGATATATCTGTTCTATGCATGATTGAATGAAATAATCATTTTCATTGTCAAAGTTGCCATAGAAACGAAATGACAACATTGAAAATCCGTATTAGAATTACTGAGAAACCAAAATATAAATCTATTTTGAAAAGAAAATAATTAGCCGTACCAGTTTATTGACGAATTTATGTATCTCGAAAACACTCACCATCTTATAGACAACACTCTAACACTTCTCACCCGGAATTGTGAAGTTTACCAACAGAATATTCATTTATATATGGAATGGTCTAACATGTTTGATCAGTGACTAAAAAATACATAAAAGAAATAATCAATATGAAGGTATTCGCTAACGGTTTCAATTTATACGGGCAATTGATTAAACCTACGAGTTTGCTTGAAAATCTTGATGTTATATTTCAAAGTGAGGTTATAAAAAAAATTGGAATTCACCACTCTTATTCCTATTTTGTTACACAAGATTCGTTTTTGATCTTTCCTAAAGTAAATGTTAAACTTGATAAATCAGAAATTACTAAAATTGCCTCAAATGATGAAAGAATAATTGTCTTAGACAGTGATGGGGCTCTAATGAAACTTGATTATGATGAGCAGTTCATTAGCACCAATCTACCAAATATTTTAAATACAGAAGAGGTAAATGATAAAATAGTTGATGTTAGTTGTGGTTCTAAAATAACTGTGTTTTATTCAAAAGATGGTAGATTGATCACAATGGCCCACCAGTTGGAATTTATGAAAACAAATTTGATTCAAATTGAATGTGGGCGAGAACATTGCGTTTTACTAGATGACAAAGGGAATGTGTATACATTTGGAAGAGGAAGGTAGTTGAATCATTATTTTTTGTAAGTGACTATTTTGTTTTTGTGCTTGCTTGATTTCAATAGAAGTTTAACTTGTTTTATAACCTTTATAAACCTTATTTCAGTATTATTTCATATATTTTTTGTAAAAATAGCGATTTTTAAGAAACTTATGATTAAGGTTTTAGTACCTTACATGGGGTTGTAATTAACACACCTTTTGCACAAGCCCAGGATCTGGATTTGCCCTTCTGTAAATTACACATCCAGCTCCCTTGCCATCCACCCCCCTGAGAATTAACTCAGGTTCTAATGCTAGCAATGCTTTCCTTTTACATAATCACTGCCTTCTTGTTGTGATAGCTTTGCTTTATTGTTGTTTGTTGCTGTACTACCTTATTGGTATATGGTATATACCATATTTTATCCTTCTGTGGGTGTGCACCCTGTCTTCGTTTATTTTGGTGTGTGTACTTCTTCTTGTCTTCTCTTTGGTTGTTATGGTGGGTTTCCCCTGGGTCCCCTTGTTGTCTCCTGAAAAATAGAAGATTATGTACTTCATTTTATGCTCACCTGTCTTCTACCTCTGGGGTTGTAATTTAAAAAAGTATTGAAAAAAAGATTAGTCCATACAGAATGTTTTGAATATTTCTCAATCATGCAATATCTTTGTGTAAAAATTTTCCTTAGTCTTGTCTTACCTATTATATACTGGAAAATTAAAATTTCCTTCTAAAATGGGATTTTTGTAACATCCCACTTCAAATGTGTACATATTTTGTATTAAGTAATTTCAGAATGATTATTGTTATTGTTCAGTTTGTAACATGTATATTTCTCTGTTTTTGTTCCAATGACTTTTGTAACTACATTAAAATGTTAAGGACTAATTGTCATTCTTCAGCACACAAGACAATCAGCATAGCCAGCTTTGGTTTAGATGGTAGCCTACAAAAGGGCAGAGGGCGCTAAGAAGATGGCATATAATAAATAAATATGTTTCACATATAATAAAGCTACAAAGTCCATGCCATGAGTATTCATCTACATGTAACAACAAAATAATTTTTGAGCTTAAACCAAGGGCATCACCAAGTTTTGGTTTGGAGCTGGCAAAATGGGCAGTTTTCGCTTTGGGGTTTTGGTTTTTAGAGCAGGGCAAATCAGAAAATTTCTCTAAACATAGATACATGTATTTTTAATACATTACGTACTACTTGACACAAGTAAAAAAACTTTAGGTCCAGGGGGCTATATAGGATCACCTAACTGTTTGTCAAAAACTATCTTATGTTTTTTATTTAAGGATGGCTAGAGGTATCAAGTTGAAATTAACATCTGTGTCTATGGTCTCATGGGGGTTGTAAAACATTCCATCTTCTAGTCAACACAATCAAGAGAAACTGTCTTTTATTTCACAAATTTTAATACTTGCAAAGATACTCACTAAAACCTATAGAGTCCTTCGTTGACCTAGTTTCATCAAATTTCACAAGTAGCGAAGTTTTCCTGTACAAGTAACAGAAATTGAACTATAATGCCCACTTTTAAGTGCTATATTCATTTATTTACTTATCAGATGTTATCTTATTATTTTATTATTAGTTATTTATTATATTTCATGCTTAGTCTTCATTTTAGTATTGCACCTTTACTTTATTAATATATTTTGATTCTCATTGCTGTTTAATATATGTTCATTGTCTTGAATTACTCTTAAGGTCCATGAAATTTATTTTATTGCATTTGATTTGATTAAAGTTTCATGATTTCTGTTGGTATTTTCAGATGATTTATTACAGTTGTTTTCTACTTTATGAATGAATCATAACCAACTAATTTTTAATTGTGGGTCTTTTTTATTTTTTATTCCTTCTCCTAATGTTGAAGTTGTTTGGCTTTTTTAAATTAGGTATATTTTATCAGTATCATCAATCTGTTTTTTAAATATTACCATAGAAATTATTTATTTTCAAAAAATGCTGGGAGTTTAAATGATAACATCATTATTGTTTGCTGCTTTTTTTTCTATTAAATTTAGAATGTTTGAAAATATATGGAGAATATTAAATTATTTTGCAGTCGTGGTCAATTAGGTCATGGCACCCTTGAAGATGAATTAGAGCCTGTCCTTGTTGAAGCATTGGCAGGATTGAAAATTCAAAGAATATGTGCAGGTGGTTGGCATTCAGGTGCTCTTAGTGCAGATGGAGATCTGTATACTTGGGGATGGAATGGAAATGGACAATTAGGATTACAGAATTCTGCTCAGGACAAATCAGTTACTGTTCAGGCTACTCCACATATTGTTGACAGTATTGGCTCTGAGATGAATGTTATAATGATAGCTATGGGGAACAGACATACTTTGGCACTGTTAGGTATCTATGTTTAATATATTATGTTTGTTTTTTTTCTTTGATTATACACCCTACTATTATAAGCAGAACAAAACAATGGTAATATATGTCAAGCTTTTTGTTTTTAGCTGCATCTTTAAATTATTTAAATGATATTTAGATATGGTAAGTTTTGGAACAAATAGTGTTTATAAAATTATTTACTATTGCATTTTGAAAATATATTTGGAGATTACTACATATTGTTACATAATGCAAGATAGATTGTTTTAAATGAGTTCTTCTTGCAAAAAATATTGTTTAACTGAAAATTGAATCTCCACTGGGACATTAAGACAGTCTCTTTTAATACTACAACATAAAAATATGACCTGAATGGGCTGAATGTTTGTTATATGGTGAAAAATGTTTCACAATTTTTGTCCAGAAGTTTTTGTCAGGAAAGCATAACCTTTAATTAATTTTCTAGACTCATTGGCCACATCAATTTAATATATGCTGCTTTTGGCGAGTACAATATAGCCTTGCCATGATTGAATGTAAAGGAGAAATAATCTTAAATGGTTAATTTATTAGTTTCACTAACGTCTTTAGTCAACTAGCTATGCCTGATTCATTATATTGTTAATTTATGCATTGTACTGCCCTTAGGGCATCACTTCTTTAAAATACTCCGGTATTTCAATTTTTTCATTTTATTTATATTTGTGTACACGACCATGGTTTGGAACAAACCAAAGGATCTGTTGAAAAAACAAGATTTGGTGTCTGTTCTCTAAAATACCCCGATTTTTCACTTTTTCCATGGCATTTATATTTGTAAACTTGCCATACGTTATAAAAAAATCCTGAAGGTATTAGTTGAATAGATTATTAAATTTTGATATATTTTCCTGGATCTTGAACATTTTATTTTCTAACAATTTGGAATCAAATCCAGTTTTAGTACCAGTCATCTCTGAAGTATTTGTAAGCTCTATCTCATTTCCCCTTTCTATAAATAATATAATATTTTGACTAAGTCAGATTCATCCAAGTTCAAAGTTCCCATAATATTTTGAAGTTCTCAGAATCACATCAGTAATATTTTTGATATTTGTGTGGTTTGTATCGGGCAGTATCATCATGAATGAGGATAAAAAATACTGTTTAAGCAAATATTTTTGTCATAACAAACTTTCCCAATTTTAGTTAACATATATAGAATTATTATTAAAAAGAGCACACATATTCGGTACTTATCTTTAAGTCTCTTGGCATTAACACCAAATAACTAAAGAACTCACAAGCTGGGTGTGATATGAGAAGTAGCAAGTTTCTATGCAATAAGTAAACACATATTTGCATGTAATGCCATTGAGTATATTGCTTATTAGTGTCAAAGAGTTTTCTAAACAGTTTTAGAAATAAGTATCATTCATAATAGGTCAGGTGACAAGAGGTTGAAATAATATTAAAAAGAAATCTGTGACATACATAGGCTGCCTGCCAAATAAAATTGTCTAGGGTTCGATTTTTATCTTTTATTAAAAAACAGATAAGTACGAGCACCTCTATACTTCCCAGCTTCCTTAAAAAGTTCCCTAAATTCATTCATTTTGTAGTACTATACTTCCCTTTCACCCTTGAAACTTGAGTATTGACTGATCTACAGGTAATTTTTCAATAGTTTTATGCATGTTATGAAATAATAAAGAAATACAAAATTTGTCAAAATTTACACCTCTAGGATGTATAATAAATTCTTCAGATGCATATTGCCAATACCATCCAAAACGCTGTAGATGCATAGACAACCGATAATGAACTATGTCGGTATAGTGATGACTCAAAATGGTTCTGCAGTGAGGAACATTGTACACCTATAAATGTTGTCACATTAAAACTTTTAGTCTTTTATTAGGTATGTTCATATTATTTGTTTTAGTTTAAAATACAATATGATCTAGCATATCAGCAGTTAATAAAACAGCAAATATTAATCTATATCCAATATCAGACATAATACATAATCTACTCGCCAACTGAAATTTTTATTGGACTCAATGACACTGGCTTAGAAGAAACCGAAATCGTCCATTATCCCAAATGCTACGTATAATTAATTTACTTTCGAAGAATGAATTTTCTTTCTTAAAATTTAATCATCTCCCTCTCTCTTTATAGTTATTTAATGTTACTCATTTGAACAAAAATTATAAAACAAAATTGATGTCTTTGTTTTTTACTTGTTTTATTTTTTACCTTTTCCAATTATTGGTAAATACGCCACTGGGCAGATCATAATCAATAAAATTGTTGTATTTAATTTTAATTCATTTAATTTAATCTCGAACACTGGGAGATAAAATAAAATTTGAGGAACATTTATTTGTAAATTAATTGAGTGCAAGGCTATTTTTCTCGCAATTTTGTTTCAGTGGTGAGTTGAAAGATCTAGGCGGTCGCGAACAATTTTTTCACAGTGAGTGGTGAGCAAATATTCACAAATATAATATATAGGATTTATTTAAAAAAGTATGACTTATCCCTCTTACCACATTATTCACACCATTTTACATTTTTTGGCATCCAATTCTGCAAATTTAGATATATAATCAACATTTTATAACAATTTTTATGCTTTTTGTTTTTAAATTTCTAATACTTAGTGTATATAGTAGATATCACACATTTTTTGTTTCAGAAAATAAACAACTTTTCGGCTGTGGCTGGAATAAATACAAACAACTGAAAAATGATAGAAATGAAGAATATTACTCTTTTGTGCATGTACATGACTTCTCTAAAGAAGATGTTCTGGAGCTGAAAGCAGGTCCTTGGAATTCTGCAATTTTATGTAGATGACAAGTAACTCCAATAAATTTAATATCATTAATATTGTGATATTGTTATATTTGGTCATTATTATTATCCATTTATTACCCAATTGTTTATAATTATTACTGAAGTTATGGGTGAATGTCCAAAATTATGTAGCTTGAAAACTAAGCATTGGCGGTCTTACCGAAACAATTTTTTATTTCTTCAGATGAGGGATAACATATTTCTTTGTAACTCTCTCTATGTTCTGGTTTTTATGATGAATTATTATTTTGGGTGTTATAGAGTATATAATTCTTTTATTTTAGGTGTTATAGATTGACTTAGATAACTTTCCTAAATAAGAAAAAATCAACTAATTTACTTACCTGTTGTTTCTAACCAGAGTGGTGTTCCACTAATACTGCGACAACTTATTTAATTATATCTTGCTTATATTTGAGGAATTTCTTTTTATCGGATTTTCATCTTTAGGAAAATTCATATTTCTGATTAGTTCACAAAATTCAATAACCCATTTCATTATCACGGGACTAGCTGATTTGTTTTGTAGTCGGCTTGGTTATACAACTCTACGAAAACATGAAGCAACGTTGGTTGCATAACAGGCTAAACTATTCAAATGTTTTTAGTATTTTGCTATATTGCATTTATTGTGAACTGTAAACTTTTGAAGACGCGAGATGTAAAGACCGACATCTAGGATTTTCGCAACTGATGAAGGTTCCCTAACCAGAAACAATATATATTATGTATATTGTCTTGCGTATAAAAGAATCACACCTCGAAGAGAGTAACTGTTAACTTTATTAAAATAAAGCTATAATTGACAATAAATATCTCAACAAATTATTGACAAAATTAATAATAGCTGACACTTTTCCCTGCAATTTAATCAATCAACTATTTTAGGCTGTACTCAATTCGCGTGTTTTTGTATGCTTTGCTGCAAATGATGTTATCACTGATGAGATTTTATTTTTCAAATCGTATCGAAAAACATATGTTTGTCAAGTTGAAATCAGTTATGTCAACTTTGACATAAGTTTGGACTATTGTAAAGTTTTATCAGCCAAGTATTTACAAACAACTCGGTCTATGTCTATAAGCATTTTGTATGTTTTTTTAAATCTCTACAAGCAGTCAATGGAATGCAGTTCGGTCAATTCAACTTTTCATGATATATGCAAACAAAGTTAATTTTATACCAATTTTAAATTTTAATACAACCTCAAGTAACTTTGTTTTTTAATTGTCTATAGTCCATCTGTCCTATAAGTTATGGTTTGGGCAGTTTCAATGGAGTTGGATTTAATAGAAAGGAAGGGGGTAAATAAAACTATCATTATATTTTAATGTAGTCCACAGTATAATAAATACTGGTATACTTCAGAATTACATTATAAATATACAATGTGTATGGTATTTTTTTGTATTTTTGTGGTTTAAAATATTTTCTGAAAATAACAATTTCCCACAAAGCAAATGTTCAAACGTCTAACCTTTATAGTATATTAAAACATGTTTTACAAGTCACAGATATTTTACGAACAAGAATTGTATTCGGGGAAAAATTTCGGACAATTTTTACATGCCAAAAATGTACAGAATAGTCTTTGAGTTAATAGAGCGTCCGACATTTTTCCCCTGATATAAAATACGATTTTTTTAAATATTTTCGCGCTAAAAAGGCATTTATAGTCACATTTTTTAACAAAAAAAATTGTTAAGCAAAAATATACGAGAAAAGAACATCGGAATTGGTAAAAACAAAACAGTAAATTTTTCTAATATTTTTGCTCAACCCCAACAGAATTACATATTCAAGGAGATCTTAACAAAATATTTTTTAACACCTATCATATAAATGTTTTCTTTTTGTAAAAATTAAAACAATGGAATTATGATATTCATATGTGGACAGTTGTAAAAATGGTCACTAAAAATTGCACCACATAAAAGGGTTACTATATATATAATATTAAATTGTTTCATAATGTTCCTGGTTTTGATCTGATATATGGTTTTGATATTCTGGATATGATTTATTTTTTTGTTTTTGGTCCCAGTTAACTGAAATTCTGTAGCTTTTAGTGGGATAAATGGCATATTTTAAAACATTTTTTCTTTTGGTTAAATCAAAAGTCTTTTCAGTCTTCATCAGCGATATTCTACCAATTACATTATTTTACAAAATTTTCTCTTAACAAAAAATGCCTAGTCAGACTATGAAAATGAAAATATCAAACTAACTTGCACCAAAGCGCAGGTACAAAATTTTTCAACCAATTTTTAGTTTTAAAGGTTTCAATATGAAATAAACAAGACACATGTTGGTCTTAGTTTAAGTGTTGCTAAAAGTATTTGTAATAAATTGTGATAATGCAACTACTACACTATATTCAAAATATTAAAAATTAGATTTAGAATTAGGCTTTCCGAAAATTCGTTACAATAAAATTTTAAAAAGTTAGAAAATAATTTTTAAAACTCATCAAATAACCCGAATTGTATACATAACTACTTTTGTCTTTATCATTATATCTATGTCATAGCACCTTTTGCATTAATTTCAAGAAATTTATGTTACTATACAATAAACAAAATCAACTCTATGCTTAAAAGTCACGGGAAAAGCGCCGTTTATTCTTGCTGTAAAAACCTCATTTGATTAAAAAAGTTCCAAATGTTTTTCCCTTCTCTTTAAAAATAGTCGAACAGAGAGTAAATTGCAGATGTATTTGTATCGATAATTTTGTTGACCTTTTTTTCGAAATATGCCACGAGAAACCTGTTTGAACTGTATTTTGCTACCACAATGAAGACGAGCTTATAAACAGGGGGTTGCTTAAGCTACACCTACTATGTACTAAGTAAAAATTTCTTAAACTACATTAGTTAAGTGCCGTCACCTGCTTTATTAGTGATCTCATTTACAAAAAACTCTATAATTGTGGGTATTTAACCTAACCTTGTACTCTGTGTCAAAATTTGACATGTAACTACCAACTAGTAAGTATACACATTTTATGTAAACATTCTACACAAAATTTGGGTGTGGACAAACTGTGTCGTTTCCTTTGAAAGTGATAAATTGCACGACCTATTGACGCTTCTTTTAATCTCAAGCATACTTGAATAGTTATGTGAGTCCGTACTCACTTTCACACCTTTACCTCAATTCGAAAATTTGTATAACAATTGAATATGAATTCATTTCAAAATTTTGTGAATATATGATATGATTTTGCAAAAGTAGACGTAAAAAATTAACAAGATCACTTGACACTTGTTTTAAATAGGTACAAAGTAAGAAATTTTCTCGACAAAATTAAATATTTTGCGAATATAGCCTCGATGGATCAAGTCGTTCAGAAGTTACCTGATAACTAACGCCCGTACGATTAGATATATAGATATAAGAAGTTAAACAATTTAGATTTACGTCACTACCATAGATACTTTTGTTCAAGCATTTGGTAAGGTTTTTTGTCATTTAAGTTTTGTGTAAATAGAATATACCTCCACCGGGAGTCAAATCTAGGACCTCTATGTTATAATTTAACGGCCAACTTCTCTGTCACTCGTTGAAAGCAAGTTTGAATGAAAATGAAGTACCTTCACTGATTTGTTTTTTCAGCACTATACATACACATTTCCATTTTTGAAGGCGGTTAAAAATAAAGACATTCACAATTTCATTGTAGAATAAAAAAAGTTCTACATGTATGTATTTGAAGCATGAATAGATTTTGAATAAGCATTGCGAGAAAATCTAGAAGGGAGAAATCACCAAATAAAAGTGAAAAGAAACAATAAACGTGGTACGACAGTATTTAACTGATAATGGAAGAAAGGTTACCAAATGATTGGAACCTGACTGGAAGAAGCGCAAGAGGAAGGCTTAAGAAAATGGTAGGGGAAGGTCTAGAAAAAGAAATGAGAACCCAAGAAGTAGTAGCTAATGACTTACAAAAATAAACAAAAAAAATCCACAATCTTCACTTTACATTGAAGATCGAATGGTTTCAGAAGTTATACAAATTTTCGAATCTCACGTGCATTAATTTTTTTGGTGTGTCATGCCTGAGTCTCTTCATTCGTATTGTAGGGCAAGTGCAAGAAAACGACCGATATTGCACCCATTTAAAACGCCTATATAGCAACAAAAGGAAACACAAATCTACATTCGCTTCGTCTTCAAAGTGATTAAATGTGGGTAATTGCGATAGAACTATTGCAGTTTATGGTTGTTGCTGTCAAGAAACTGTAAAACAAAACTAAACCGATTTATTGAGAGGTTTCAACGATTTATTTTCGTCCACACAACACTCAGGATGTGCTGCAAAACTATTTACACGATTTGTTTTAAAGCAATACTTAAGTAATAAATCTTACTATGCTATTTAACTAGAAATTAATTAACAAATAGGCTGAATATAAAAATCATTAAAATTATGTGTATGTAAAAAAATATGTAGGAATAAAAACTATAGAAGTCTTATAATTGTGACAAAAGCTTCAAAATGTGGAATGATACATCTATATATCTAAATATGACCTTGGTCCGTTACTCTCAAAACAAAAATACTGACACTTCGAAGGCTGCTTAACAAAAAAAAGTAAACTGTCATTTATAAAGTCCATTTTAGCTGTGCAAAGCTAAATATTATACAGGAAAAAAAAACATATGTACAACAGAAATACAATTATAGACAATAATAAAACATAAATAAAACACTGATATTTTGAAAGTCATTATACCTTATAGACAAATCTCAAAAACCTTCAAGAAAAATACAACAATATGTAATATATATTAATATTATAAAAAAATCAATAGGGTTTGTATCACATACAAACATTGATAACAATTTTTCGAACACAATTTTTTTGTTATATATAAACAACATGCATTACGTACCTAAAAAATATTTTACGCGTATACTTTTTATAAGGTTAAGTTTTACACTGTTATCTTCTCTTGTTTGGACCGCGTTTACAAGAAAAAACTAGAGCATTAAAAAAACTGTGTCTTTATAACAAATTATCACATAAGATGTTAAAAAAGTTCAATGAACAGTATTTAAAAACAAAAATTGCACAGAAATGGTGGCACACTTGCAACATGATATTCTCACGAAAATTCACAAATTTTATTTTTGGATACACTACAAGCCGAACGAATTTTTTATGACATACCCATTCACAAACACTCCTAACTGTTTTCTTAGAAAATTAAAATTTGGCTAGTGGTTTCACAGAGGTACTTCAAACGTGAGGTTAGAATCGTATATCGGTTAGGCATGTTTCTGAGAGTATATATATTTTTATATGAAAACTGTATTTTGCATTGTAAGCGTAAAAGTGAGACACACAAACATTTAAAAACAGTGTTTGTTTTCCTTAAAAACTACAAGAATGGGAAGCTCACTGCTTCAAACGAAAGTTGTATGATGACCCAATTGGCTTTACATGCCGAGATCATATATCTTTTTTTTTAATAATTCAATTGTTGCGAATAAAAAATATCTGGCACATATATGGTTGGAATGTTTTAGTTTGAATGAACCGTTCAATTCGCCAATTCGACATATTTTGATTTTTTGCTAACACACTGCGGAGGTAAATGTAAACGTATCCAGTCGACAATGGGAGAACTCAGCGGTTCTTTCAATAGATATGTATGAAAAGCATACCATATTTTATATACAACATACTGCAGTATTTGGTCCAACTTAAATATGTGTTTCACTGTAAATCTGGTTTGGTTTGAGTGGTGGTCAACTTTGTTGCCGTCGGTCACAAATCAATCTGCACAAAATGTCTACATTTCACCAGTCTAGGTTTTCTGGATTACGTTATCTTCTGTCAATTTCGCATAGAATGTAAGACTTGCTGTCTGTGATGAAGACATGCTACAGGTGTGGGGTTTGTTGTGTGTAACATTTCTTATCCCACTCCTGATTTTGAAAAAATTGGAACACAATTGACGATCAAAATTAACTATTTTATAGGGACAAATGGTGAAGAAAAGATTATCAAACTTAGCATTAAATTAACTTATTCTTTGAGTGTCTGTTTCTTTTAATAGTCAGTTTGCGAGTCCTAGAACGTCTTTATCTAAAGCAATCACAGGATTGTACATATCTTTATAGAAAGTTAACATGACTTGAAAAAGCAATGAAATTCTTACAGTAAATATGGACGTCAATATAATTTTACTATCTATAGTTCAAGATTTTAGTTGTTGAAGTCACAGAAAATCCGACTTGGCGACATACTCTCAGCAATGTGGACTTTTTCAAAAATTTGCTATAGTGACTGAGCTGGTGGAGAAACTGAGACCTCATTTCCTGATGTTACAAATTGAAGCATACAATAAAATATGAAGGATGAGTTATAGAAAATGTAGGCCCCTTTCTGGCTTATGGCATGGATACAACCCACAGGAGATTTTTGAGCTGCTGATATTCTTAAAGTGTACAGTGGACTTGATATGGAATTCACTCTGACTTATTTCTTGCTAAAACAATTCTCGTTCTACGCATTAATCGAAAACGCTATAGGCCATATTAACAGATTTTCTGTACCTTGAGTTGGATGATCTTATTTTGGATGAAATGTGGTTTGAATGTGAGTATGAAGACATTGAATTTCCTTGGTAAATTATTATGCACAAAACAATTGAATAGATTATACATATTAATTGAGTTGGAAAAAATGGACTGACAGGATTACGCTATGTGGATTAAAATGTTCATTTAACCAGTAGTAGTTTATTTAAATTTAAAGTTCTAAATACCAGAAAACGTTTCCCAAAGTAAATATCCGATTAATATTGTAGGAGCTGTTCTAGAAGTGGAAGAGTGCGGAAATTTCAAGGTGATTTCAGAGATATTGGGCACATAACAATGTTCTAAATATTTAACGCGAAATGAATATGGACATCTAGATTTTCAGGGAAAACTAGCCCGCAGAGACTCCAAATCGGGAATCGTGCTGTGTGTAACGCTGATTTTTTGTGATTCCTACAATAGAAATCATCCGAAAACAAATTAGGTTAACTAAAATCTATCAAAGAAGTTGATACTATCTTATCGGGATTTGACAAACCATCGAACGCAAGATAATTGTTTCTAGTCAGGAATCTTCATCTTGCGTTCCATGGATTGTAAAATCTACTCACCTCTGTGCTGGAGAATGTGTGATGAGTTGTAAAGGCAGAAAACCTAATTTATAGTTTCTCATTTCATTGGGAGACATTCGAGGAACAAACGTGAGTATACTGTCAAAAGTAAGTTTGAAATTGTAAAGGAAAAATTTCCAAATTAAGAATTCACGACAGGTATAACAACTTTGTTTTGCTTATACACACTAATTATCTCCTTAGGCCTGTTTTAATTGGACTGATGACAGAGAATTGCTCGTTTTTTGGAATAGGTGAAATTTTGGTACTTGGCCAAATAAATATTGGAGTGCTCACAGTCGCTTATGATGAATACATATTATCTGCACAAAGGTGAATTTGAAACGGTCTCCAAACACCATCTGTATGGTCTTCATGTCTCCATTTCTACTGGTGTGCAAGTCATTATTAAATGAAGTTGTCTAACAACGAATTGTTCTGTTAACCTCAGTTCCTGTGAATATGACTGCGGTTTCTAGCACCATGAGTTAAAATAAATAAATAATCCAAGAAAAAACACTGCTCTTCAAAAAACAAAAGAAGAACTGTAGAATTGGAAGTACATGAAAGGCTTTGCTTAAAACATATCAAAGTACATATTTCTTTTGTTGCAATAATTTTAATATTATTATGTTACTAAACAGATTATGAAAACAAACATCATAAACTGTCTCTTTAATTTATTATCATTTAGATTAATTTTGTTTTTAGAAAATATTATTAAATCTTTGGTACTTCTAGCATAATGGGAGTTTTTGCACTAGTATTCAAAATAATTAACATCATTGTTTTAAGGCATAAATAGTTAAATAAAATATTGTTCCTAAATAATTTATTATTAAATAAAAAAGCAATTATTGCAGCCTACAGTAATTTAAATTCATACTGATAATTAGAGTATTAATAATGAGAGTGACTTTATTCGTACTGCTTAATACAAGTAGCTCGTGTGTGTTCAAGGTATTCAGTACGACAAAAAAAGAAAAACTTGGTTTCAATGTTTATAGGGACAGATATTCTTAAATATAGAGACAAAATCTTCTGGTACTTTCTAACACATCAATAGCATTTGAAACATCACAAATATTTCACAAAATGTGCTGGTTGATTGTGACCGACTTCACTAAGAAGTTCACCAGTTAAAACTGTCGGTATCGGTTTGGTTATTGGTTGGTTGTAGTTGTCTGACGGTTGTTGAAAGGGGGATAACGAAGCAACTTTAAACTCTACCTGGAGTCAATCTTTTTTCTCTCGAACAAAATATCTTCCATTTTTTTTAAATATATAATATATTTAAATATATCTTATATACTACTTAATATTGATGTAAATATATATGTATGTATATACCATCTAATTGCACTTCATTGTTATAAGAAAGAAAACAAAAAATATCACTTGGAAAACTGGTTTCATGAGTTAAGAATATCAGACGTTGAACAATGGTTTTCCAAAATTGTGATTTTTCAGATCAGAAAAGCGATTTGTTACGTCCACCAAAAATTTTAATTACTAACAAAAAACCCGAATTTGAATTTGTTTTTGAATTGAATGCGAATAATTCCAAAAAATACCTAATTTTCTTAACTCAGCAATAATTTTCATACAGCTTTCCAACAATAATATAATTCAAATATTATATCAATTACCTAAGTCTAATTGTTTAATTTTATATAATAATATTTAAGACATTTTTAGAGAAAATATACATCAAAAATTTTGATTAAATCACAGATAGATATAATTTTTTCAATTGGTGGGAATATCCCAAAGGTTTTTCGATATATAAAATTTTTTCTATCCATCAAAGCAGCATGAATAGCGTGTGTTAATTTTACGAACATGTGATAGGTTTTCTTTTTCTACAGTTTTTGAGGTATACGCCACGTCAAAGACACATAGAGATACATTTATGATAAGTAGAATTTTTTTTGGTATATGCCAAATACACCGAACAATGAACATTTATGAGATGGAACGGTCGGATATATTTATATTTTTGTGTAAATTTAATTATATAAAAATGTATAAAAGTATTTACAGAAATACTATTGCACTGAGTCAAACATTTGTTTTTGTTATACAACATTCTCATGACCTATTCAAATGTTGTTACAAAATAATTTATTGGAATTCACTAAAACATTTTAAAATATTTCAGTAAAACATGTTATTGTTTACAATTCAGAAAGTTCAAAATTAATAAAATAAACTGCAAAATGTCTCGCAAATACATCAAAATAATTCAATGGGAAGTATTTAAAATATTCAGAGTGCAAATTCATATATAACGGTAAGTGAAGCCATATTAATATGTAGGCAACCATTTATACATTAACAGTTAAAAGTAATCTACTTTCCAAGTACATACAATACATTTAGTCTAAGACAAGTATAAGTAACATACTAAACACCAAATATCGGAAATTGTCAGAAAATAATTCAGCAAAATATTTTAAGGAATTATTTAGCATATTCGGAGTGCAGATTACATTAAAAAAAATTAAAATAGTTTTAATATGTAGGCAAACAACTTCACAAAATAACTTGATCCCCATAACTCGTAGCTTTCGGAAACTGATTCGAAACAGCAATTAGCAGAACTAAATAATCTTTTATATGAAAAATAATTGAATAATGAAGAATATGTAAATTCATAATATAGAAAACTTGCATAGTCTATAAAAAAATGTTTAAATCAATACAGAACTACTATGTAAATAGAATATTTAAAAAATTAACAGATTTTGGTTAATTAACCTATTAAGATTATTTCGATTGTATTTTTTTGTACCAAAAGTTGAGATAATTAACTCTGTTGATAATAAGAACAATTATATAAAAGTTAGTATTTTTGGTAATTATGTTGTTTATCTCGTCAAAACATAATGTTTAGTAGCTGACAAATTTACAAAAAAAAAAGTAATAGAGAATGTGGAATTCAAACGAGAAAGGAATTTGTAGTTCTTGAAATTTATGATGGAAGTTAAATGATTATGGAAATTGAAAACTATTATGTTGAATCCTTACCACATGAATTTAAAAAAATGAAGTTTAGTTGGTAAGGTAAGGCAATATTAGAACAATGGATCTAAATGAGACGGACATATCTTCTTAGAACATAGGGTACTCATTAGTGGTGCATGAAACGAGGGTTGACAGAAATACCACAGAATAATGAAACCCAGAAGCAAAAGGCCCCATGCAATTCCCGCCAGATAAAAATTTCTTTGGGCAAGTGCGACAAAGCCATTATTTTGGCAGTACATTCTCAGATCTCTCACAGAAACAGAGTAATCCAACTATCGACTATTTTGTGTCACATAGATTATTTCTAGAAATGCTTTTCTGCAGGTTATGATCAAAGAAATATTAATATAATAACTAGCTTTGCGAATATTATTTAAAACGTAGTTTTTAGTCCAAAATATTTCGAAAAGTATTAAAATAATGTAAACCAGGTGGCATCTATGGTGCTGTTCGGATTGCTTCAGTAGGCAAAAAATAAAACAGTAAGCTTAATTAGTATACCAAATAATGCAGAAAGGTAGGTACCAATTTTTTAGTGTATATATATATATATATATATATATATATATATATATATATCAATATACTAGTGGTATTTAAATATATTTACTGCCAAGGTAATGGCCGATTTCTGTTCAAAGTTTCCGCAAGAGTTTCACTTTTGGGTTTGATTATTCTGTGGACAAAAGCTTCAAAAAGCTTTAAGCTTACAGATAAATTATTTGAAAACAACTGAACTGAATTCAATGGTTACATAGATTTAATTGGTTCAGAATTATAAAATGGCACATTCTTTTAAAATTAACCATCTGAGTGCATTAAATTTTTTACTGAAAAAGGCCACAAACACAGGAAAAAACATGAATCTTTAAACAAAAAAATATTGTTAATTGATGCTTTATTTTTTTAAAACTTAATTAATCTTTAAATCGTATGACAATGTACTGACAATGTTTAAAAATTTCCATGAGACGAATCTATAAATATTGTAAATTTTTGGATAAAGATATAAATCTGGATGTTAAATCTACGTGCTGAAATTACTTACAAACATAAACAACTTTTTCCGAATCAGTTTATTCCGGAAAAACAAAAAGGAACAAAAAATTTTGAAAAAATCCGCGTTGGAGATACGCTAATGTAAATTTGAAAAAAAAATAACACATCCAACTAAAATATTGATATGAATCAAAAACCATCTTGGAACTAAATTTGATCTGAAAAAGCTTCTTCCAGTCATAATGCTGCAGAGGCTGCATCGATTTAAAGATGTAAAAACATGGTTTACTGTAAAGACAAAAATTCTATGCCCGGTAAACAAATAATTAATTATCACTGCAGAAAAGTAAATATTCGTTATAAATACCTCGTTATTTGAAGAGCTATGTAATAAAAAAACTATTGATCGTTATAAATAATTAATATAAAGTCAATAATATGTAATTGGACCCGAATTAACAACATATTTCAATCGAAATTTATGGTATACATTGCAAAATAAATAATAGACGTGTAGGTCTCTATTTTTATTTATAGTGATGCTAAATGCAGGGATTTAACTTGGTGGGGGCTCCTGGGCACAAAACTGGTGGGGGCGTACTTAAGGGATTCAAAATTGGTAGTTATTTTTTTATTTTATATTTATTATTTTTAATCAAACATGTCATATAATTGGATATTTAGATTGGTATGTAAAATGCGTCAAAATAAGGTAAAGCCAAATTTATATAGCATTTTCAAAAACAAAAATTTTAAGTGAAAAAAAGAGGGTTGCCCACATATTAAAAAAAAGTAATTTAATTCAGATATACGCTTGAGAGTTCGAAATATACAATATATATCCAATATAAACATTGTACCTTTGATTTTGTGATTGTAAACTTTTTTGGGTTTTGGCTTTCATTTACAATATTTGCTCACTTTTCTTCATATATATCTTTTTCAATTTTGTTTTACAGTTGGTGGGAGCCCCGGCGCCACATGTGGTTTGAATATAACTTGATTTATTGTAAATATGATTTTAAAGGTTACTTTCTAATATATTTTGTTTCCAAATAATATCTATAAATAGATAAAAATATATATTTTTGAAATTATTAAACCGTAATCCGTGTTGTTAAAGAATTATTTCTACAACTATGTTTAAATAATTTCATTAATATGGAGTATGACAAAATTTGAGAAAAAAATAAAATATTTAGACTAAATGCATTAGTTTCTCTTGCACAGAGGAAATGCACCTTTAGAATGCTAACAATTAAAGCTATCAGGAATGTTTCACGATTAAACATGTCCGACTGTTCCACCGAGTAATTTTTTCAGCGAATATATTTTTTTAGTCAAAAAACACCTAAATATACAGAGTTTACTGCTTTGATGCGTACCAAATGACACTACGCTAGAAAAACAAACAAAAAAATCGAATAAAAATAAATAATTGTATCAACAAACACCGTCATATCGAGCTCTTATCACTTACAACCATTCTAAAGGATATCGCGTTTTAAAAAACGCCATCGCGTTTCAAAAAACGCAACGTAAATATATAAATTTTTTCATTTAATATTTTTTCAGTATAAAAATCTCCCACTTACGATAGGTACTAACATTTCTGGTTGATGTCAGTCTTGCGCTGTATCGTTTTCTGAGGCACTGCTCGGCGCGCTCTCATTCATACCGTTGTGATCCATGTCCGTGGGCAGGACGTCTCGAAAGCGCACCAACATTTCCGGTTTCAGGTTTTCCGGTTTGACCAAATCCTGTTTCAAGTATATCCGAGGTTTCGGTTGTTGCTCCGACGCCGGCGTATCGTCGCCCGGACCCGGTTTCCTCTCGTTGCAACGAGGCGTTCGAGTCGTTGGAGAGCTCTATCGTCGGTACTTCGGAGCTGTTGTCTTTTTCGTATCGCGACGACGAATCGTCATCGTTGTTGTCGTCCTGGC